>KV448552.1:12172-23171 GCA_001658105.1 Rhizopogon vinicolor AM-OR11-026
CATGGGTTCTAGAAATCCTGGCATGGCTAGCTGCCACATAACGGCGAAAAAAGCTGTGTCGTTTGGCGGCAGGCCAGGCCAAAAGCCATTCGTAAGCGAACGGAAGAATCCTGGGACGCATAACTCCCGACACTAAATCGGAAATGGGATTCATCGATCGAGCAGAACTGAGTACTGGTATCAGGACAAAGATAGCATAACACAGCCCCTTCTGGTACGTCAATCACAATGGAATTGAAGATAGAGCAATTAGCACAAGGAGTGATAATCAGAGTAAGAACGCTGAAATGAAACATAAGTGACAAACATAATCTCGTACGGGACGACGTACCGAAGGAGGTCATCGACCTAAATCGTGGCACTGGGCAGTGCAGACATGCAGCCAAAAAAACAGAATGGCCTGGTGTATATGTGCCCTACGGAAGTAGGCCACGGTCGCAAGTTGAGTGTGTAATCAGAATTAACCGGGCCAACGACAATTAACTCACTTTTGGTTCCCCTCTGAGCAACTGGGTTTCCTTCGTGTAACGTGGGAAATGACTTTGAGCAGGTGGCGTCTTATATGCACCATTGCCGCTGATTAACGCTGAAAACTGTTGGAGGAGCGCTAACAGTCAGAGGAAGAAACACTGCAGCCATTCACGTGGCATTATTGACCCTCCCATCGTTTGCCACAAGACCTTGTATTTGTGACCTAATCTGCTGTGGGCGGTAGAAAACATTCTGTCATCAGCGGCAGGTGGCCGTAAGCCCCTGGGTTTATTCCTACCCGTTTTGGCGTGGGTGAAGTGACCATGACAAATGCGCTGGCTACGCACCTAGGGTCCAGAATTCGAAACAGCCAAGGTCGGTGATCAGGCCAAGGGTCAGCCCGAGCCGATACAGCAATTGTGGTACAGACCATGCTGTATGATTCACCGCCAAGCCACGAAATCGCTTTTGTCGGACAGTATACAGCAAGCCAACAACGACAGCATCACATGACTGATTGATTCCTACTATACCTGCAACAATAATGAACAACTTCCAACTTGATGGGTACAGCCCTAGGAGTATCTGTATCTCCTATCGTTGGAATATATTGATCACATTACAGAGGTGACAACTAGAACAACAAGTTGAGCACACAAGAGCAGCATCCTAGACAGAAAGGAAAAATATACTATACCACCTTCGAATTGATCACACATACTTGTAGTATTCGACCTAGGGTTCAACAACATCAATACCCAATAAATCTCAGAGACGTCTAGGCTGGCTCACCTAAATCAGTACTCAACTGCGCCTTCATCGTCTGCACGCATGACTGATTCCTCTTTGGCTCCAGCATCTACCGTGTCTTCTGCCTTTGATTCGCGTTCCTTCGTCTTTTCTTCTGCTGTAGAGTCACGCTCCTCCGCCTTCGAGTCAGAAGGCTTGGATTCCTCAGAGGCCATTCATCAGCTAAACCTTACTACTACTGAGTACCACGTAGTGCCGCGTAGTGCCGAAAAGTGCCTTGAGGTTTAGCTGATGTTTCCTCGTCTTTGTTGACCTGGACTTTTGCATCCGTCTCGCCTCCTCTTTCTCTTCTTGCATCTCCCTCGGCAACCTGTTGTCGAAGCTGCTTGATGTCGTCGATACCGGCGGTTCGCTCCTCTCGCGGAAAGTGGACCATTCGGATCTGGCTGTTCCTTGACCTGGACCACAGGATTAGCACCGGATTTACAAAACCAAAGCGAATTTCTCTGCGAACCGAAGGAGACCTAGACATGTTGGCAGCGTAATCTGAGAAGTTTCATCTACTATGCAAAAGTCGAACGTCCGGCGAGAAAAGAGGGCACTGTTTGGCGATAGGCAATGAGCACAAGGAAACACGTTCAGGAGCGTACGTACTGATCAATAGTCAAGCACGTAGTAGCAACGACAGGTGGGGTAATGATCTGATTCTCCAACTCCTCGACCATCGTAGGTAACCTACGCTCAGATAGCGTAAACTTGCGAACATGCAGGTGCACCTAGGATGTAAAATAGTGAGCCATCTAACAAACAAAGACGTTTTAGGACAGACATGCCTTATCAACGTTACTAAGTCTTAAAATACCGAAGTCTGCATCTTGTAGCTTGAGCAATATCGTGTCCACAATGGGTATACGACGTCTCTTTCCCATGGCTACGATAGTCCTGATAAGCGCAGTAATTACAGTCGTCTTACCCGTTCCAGGGATGCCGAGGATGAGCGCGTAGTCACGTGCACTCAATGCGCGCTTCATCACAGCAAGTTCACTAAGGTTTATACCCGAGCTTGCGAGAACATACTCCGGTATACGTTGTAAGTCGTCAGCAGTCGTGTCTTCGTCATCAAATAATGGGCGCCGCAAGTCTACGACAAGCTCTATACACCTCGCATCCCCCTCGGTGTAAAGTAGCTGGACGAGATTGTCTCTGATCCGGCCTATGCAGCCTGATAGCTCGTCCTCGTCAATTCGAAAGATTACACGTGTCCTGGCTTCTCGAAGTGTCCTAAGTCTGCCTTCTATCTTGTCCACACTCAACTCATGGTCGACACTAACAACCACTGCTTTTGGTGTGAGCTCCAAAATGAACACTTGAGCAAGAGCAAGGTCAGCCTCAACGGATACCGTGATAGCATCTCCAAAAATCATGTGTCCATTCAAGAATGAGACATCCTGGACATCGGAACCACGAACGAAACAATAGGTGTAGTGGCGTCTCTTGCCACCGCTTAGAACTTCACACGGCTGGAAGGATGTGTCGATGACCATCGAGTTGAAACATCTGCCTTTATCCTCGCGTTCTTGAGCAGTCATGCACCAAAGCTCTTTTTTGAACCGAACGGCGTCCTGCTCCTCTAGCGAAATGAGCTTCTCCCATTGTTTGAAGAACGTGAGATGAGAGGGCCTCAGATGCGACGTTTTGAGGTCGTACAAGTCTGCGATCGGTGAAGATATATCAATAACGTTCTCAACAGCCTGTAGCCATGACATCAACACAGCCCGTATAACGTGGTGAGGATCAGACCTTGCGAAATAACATACAGGTGTCCAGCACATAGCACTTCTTGCATAGTCTTTCATCGTCAATTGTAGGAGGCAAAAAAGGCTCTTCGATCTCCTGTTCCTTACCATGCGTATTCCTTCGCATCATGTACGCAGCCATTTCATTCCTCGCGCCAATCAGCGCTCAGAGTTCGTTTCGGCTTTGCGGGACACGGACGACCTCCTCGCTCTGGGTATAGTACAAGAGTCTGCTCGACACCGTAGCGTTCTGCGGCCAGGAGGGTATAAAGCATCGTCTGAGCACGATGTTCCATCCCTGCTATTGACCTACCAGTCTTTATCTCAAAAGGCATTGTATGTATGCTCAACTGGGGTTCCTTCCTAACATCTTTATCGATCGTGCTCTCAGCGATGACAACCTGGACGGTGACATCAAGCTTGCCTTTTAATCCATAGGTCGGAGACCAGATGTCCTCCTCGACATCGTGAAGTTGGGATATGGCAAGAAGAGAGTTCTGGTCGGCCGAGGAGCGGGTGTTAGTGAGGATCACATCAGCCTAGAATAGCAAACTTTTAATCGTCAAACCTGCACAGTTCGTAGCAAACGCCACCTTCGGAGTTACAGCAATGTAATGTTCAGAGAACAGTCGAAGACCTTTTGAACGGACCTTCACTTCACGCTTCGCTTCGTCAATACTGACATTAATCTTGACAAGCTCCGCAAGATTCTTCTTGATGATCTCCTCGGTGTACTCTTCAATGAAACGTCCGTCCCATCGTTGTTCAGTCATGCATGTTTGCATAACCTTGTGAAGCATGTTTCCCCATAGCAGGGACAGAGTAATATCTAAGGTTGAACGGACGAGCGCGGAGAGAAGCGGTTTGCGCCGTGTCATGTCAACGATGCAATCCTTGCAGGTTTCGGTTTCCAAACCTTTTGAAAAAGTATTGAATTGTCCTCTCGAATGTCGTCAACCACACAGCGCGTGCACGTCTGTTTGATGTATCGCTTTGCAGGCATGACGGCCATCTGTAGAGCTTCAATTGAGGTATCAAAAGAGTAGGATGGATGTACCTTGGGCTTGACCCGAGGCTTCTTGGGTGTAAGAAAATCATCTTCCATGTCTGCCCAATCCCATTTTTCAGCGCCTTCAAGAAGTGCTTTCATATCTAGAGTAGTGTCCTTGGCGGAAGGAGCAGTGGGAGACAAAGACACGGTTCTCCTTGAGAGAGGAGTGCGTCTCATGGAAGATAGCCCACTACTGGAAGGTTTCTTATACGAGTCAGAGGAAGAAGTACTACCGATAAAAAACTCACATTCGATGGCGTATTTCCAGAATTGAAATGAAAAGCATGGTGCCCTAATACTAATAGAAGGAACGACTATCTTCATTGTCCTGAACACGGAGATAGGCTAGTGCAACAGTATAGGAAAAAGTAGAGTCCATTCTGCAGATAAATGAGAACTTGAAGGCGATCGTGAAAAGGACCTGCACATGTTGACACTGGACAGCAACTGGTTAGATGCTAGTCTTTTGTAGGCAGACCCTCTGTCGCTCAAAGTTTCCCTGTCGTTTCATAGACGCTGCAAACGAGAAGACTCCAGCCACTGCGCCAGGACCTCCGGTACCCGGAACTTGAAGGACCGACAAAAGTCGTGCTGCCTGTAGCTTCAGGTGGCAGCCTGACTTATGCCGTCTGATATCTGAGCCCTAGGCCCCTAGATAGAACACACCACACCGGACTCTGC
Source organism: Rhizopogon vinicolor AM-OR11-026 (assembly GCA_001658105.1). Taxonomy (NCBI): domain Eukaryota; kingdom Fungi; phylum Basidiomycota; class Agaricomycetes; order Boletales; family Rhizopogonaceae; genus Rhizopogon; species Rhizopogon vinicolor. The sequence goes on from KV448552.1 coordinate 16,922, forward strand.
TCAGCAGCTCTAGTGCTACTTGCCCTCGAGCATTGTCGCCAACGCTTCAGCTTACCTCGTTCAAAATACCTCGAAGCTTATAGTGAGGGTCCTGCAGCAGGAGAGTGTCGATACATATTGGATCCGAATACCAGCAATTGCCCTATTCACCCACCATGGTAGTTCGCCGTTCAATAACGTGAGGAAGCACACGTTCGAACTTCGCTCACACACCTGACTTAAGGCTTATCGCGTCTCTTGCAGCCTAATCTAATGCCTTTTGTCCTCAATCCGGATCTACCATGACACGTAGCATTTCACGTTTGGATACGACCTTCTAGAATGAATGCAAGTTCTACAAGCTCAAGAACCAGCGATCATGTCTGCATGTAACATTTTGATCCTGCCTCCGGGGGTGAGCGGCAGCACTGGTAGCCGCTAGCGTGGCTGTTAATCATTGACAAATCATCAACATTCTCACACTCTTCGTGTGAAGTGGAAACATTACATCACGCAGATCTGTTTAAACTTAAAGTTTAGCCATCTGCAGCCCAGGGTATCCAACTTTCAGTCCTTGACAAAATCTTCCAAAGCACCCATGCCAGAAGAACAAGGTCCTACAAAACGCTTTCAGTTATGACGCACATTTTCACGAATTCAAGTTGATCTCTGAAGATCGACCGGCATTCCTTCAATGTTCTCAGCGCGGACTCGTCTTCAAAATGCTCTACCGGGTTAGGCTTCACGGGAAGATCGAGCGGAATTCCAAGGCCCAGTCGCATTCGTCCTCCTCTCTCTGGAGGTTGGTGCCATTTCCACCCGAAGAGTGATTTCAATGTTTCTGTCCCTCGTTTCCTTGCCCTTTCATCGTCCGAAGTAGTTTCGTTGGGAGTCAGATCGATTATGTGCGATGCTTCAAGCGATCGATGTTATGACTTGACGAAGCCCCGAGTACTGATACGGTTTTTCGTCGTTGCAGTTTATCTCAGCGGAAATTTGACTGCAGAAAGATCCACAGTCACCCGACCTGGACAAGGCAGACAGGTCTGTCATTATATTCGTTCCTCATCTTTTTTTTCATGGGAGTCCAGGTATCCATCGCCCAGAAACCTCACCACGGCAAGCGATACCAGACGTACAACCTCACGGCGCCGCTTGCGTATTTGGCTAGCTATCTTAACCCAGTGAGACAACGTAAATAATCTTGGAACTTGCTTCCAATGTTCTTTTCCTCGCCTCATAGGTTTGGTTGAAGAAGATGGCTAGATCGGCATCGGCACCTGAAGAGTAACTGATGATGCTCAGGTTGGTGCTTTTGGCGCGAATGACATACAAACTATTCTGAAGAGATGAGTTGTGCAGTCAATTTCATTACATTCGGGGTGCGCATGTCCTCACAACTTGCAGAAACGTGGCATTGACCTACGCCTTGCAGCATCCGTTCCATCGTAGTATCAAAAATCGTATTTCCGACGAAGGATGCTGATGAAAGGCGAAAGGAAATTTAATGTTGCAATACCTTGAATGATACCTATTCAGACCATACCATCGCTTAAACCTGCCTGGCTTGCGTTGCCAAGGAACCCCGATGTGGCCTGTGGCTCGACGGCTTCGGAAGTTCGACTTCATGGACCCAACTGGAGTGGCTCACTTGGATCTGAAGCCGGAAAACATCTGATTCCCCTCGATGGCGGCCGCCCATCATCGACCTCGACACCTTATGTCAATCAATAGGAATGGATCCATGGCATCATCGGCAATAGCCGGTATATCCCCCCTGAAGTACTTAGCAGTTGGCTGCAGCTGGACGAGGACAGTGCATCACGCGCGGAATTGTGGTCCTATTGGAAAACGTTACAGGAGCTATCTTACTTGTGTCACCCCCACTCAAAGATCCAAATTCGCCGCCCGAGATAACCCGATAAGACTAAGACATGAGTGCTAGCGAGGACCCGGCAAAACTGCTGATGATGACAAATGTTGGAAAGGAAGCCAGCTATCGTGATGGCGCTACCACCTAGACCAAGTAGTGTACTCGAGCAGATCTTGCTTGAGCATACACATTGTCCTTTAAAACCTCGGGGTAATTTACCGTCCTTACATGTATATGCAATTGCGCTCTTTCAAAAAAGGGCTACGCATCACATAGAACCAGGGAAATTTATGAACAATGAAAGATTTACCAATGATCGACACTTCCAGATTGAAGAACTTGTCGAGTTATCAGTTGATCATCAACTCCAGGTCATCTCTAGATCAATTTTCTCTCAGCGTAGACAACAATAAGCCCATTGCACGTGCGCTGGGTTGGTAATAGACATTCGCGGAACATACCATCTTAACGGCTTACCATAATTGGTAATCCTTTTTTCGATCAGATTACTTCCCATACACCCAAGTGCAATAATCAATAGGCTAGTCTTGGGCTTGCTCACCCGGTTCCGAAGCTCACAGATCAAAAGAGTGTTGCGTTTCATGCGCTCTGGAAGTTATTGATGCTATGGCTTGGTCACTAGGTATCTGGACTGATTGGTGTAAACCATGCCTAAGGCGCTCGGATATTTCCTTCTCGCAAGCGGTAAACAGATCTCTCAGCGTCTCAGTATCTTTTTCACTCTCTCACCTGTCCATTCATCTAGAAACATCCTTCGTTCGATCGCCATGAATCGTCAGGCATCATCCCCCATTCACCTTACCTTCAAATATTCTCAACACAGCATTTAGAGATCTAGTTGCCATTATCTATAATTTACTGGCTGGTGGTCGGGTTGGCTATGCTACACTTCCACCGTTGGCTCGTAAAAACACGAGTTCTAAGGTTCTGCATCCAGAGGGTATTTCTTCCTTTGATGGCACTCTCTTGAATTGTGTCACAGCCCTTACCATGGCTTGACGTTGGCTTGCCGGGCGAGCACTTTCATTCGAGGTCGCGACTTTCATTTACCCTATTTTGTTATGTTGGCTGGTGGCAATTGGTCGCTTCGATAGAAAGCCCATCCCGCGTACTCCGACTGCGAGGAATTCCACTCCTGTGCTCCGCCATCGAGTACATATAACCCTCTCCATTAGGCTCGAGGCCGCCTTTCGACCTTCAATTTCTCCTGCTTCCTCACCACTCAAAAAATCATCAATGGACTTCTCTTCCACAGGACAAGCACGCCGCGCCATCCAGCAGCCAGCAGAGCAGAACTTTGCCGCAACTTTTATCGTGCCTTCATCAGCGCATAAGGTAGTCGCTCCTCGCGCCACCGTGATCGTAGGTCTTGTCAGATTGACGTTACCCGTCCCACTGATCATCGCGAAAGACTCGCCCAACGAATCCACCTTATCATTCATTGCCTAGAAGACCAGACAATCACCATCATCTGAGTATGATGTCAATACTCGAGTTAGTGTAATGCTTCCTCTTCCTAACAGACTTATCATGCCTACTAGTCCTTCCGTTCAGACCACTGTTCATCATGCCTTCGCATCTTCTGACTCCATGCCTAGGAGCTTCAACAGGGTGAACAGTCCTCACATACAGAACATCAATCAATTTGCTGTGGCACCTACGCCCAGCTTTCCCCCCCACGGCTATATTACTTCCAGCAGCCCAGTGGAAGGGAACCTTCCCTACCGCGGTCAGGCAGTAACCCAGGGGCAATCTTCGGCATCCACACTTAACTATCCCCTTTCCTCACCCAGCAATTACCTTCAGATCAACGCTGCTGTTCCAGCAATGGCTGAACACGCAAACGCATTTTCTTATTCTGCACCTGCAGGCACCCCCGACAACGGCACCCAGGTTACTAGTTCAGTGACGATGTGGCCTCCGCATGCCTACCCCGCTCCCGACCCCTGCCACAACTCCAATGACCTTCGTAATGCCTTATACTACAACCCTACGGAAGCAAGCACCGCCTCAAGGCCCTATGATATTCCTGCCATGGGAAACAACTCCCGATTGCCTTTTTCACCACAAATGTATGATCTTCATCATTATATGAGTAGTTGCTTTACTCACAGGTACTTCCATGATTAGGCAATCGTCAAATACCCGCACCCCTGACGGCTTACAGCAAAGCTCGGCTAGCTATTACCCAGGGGCTGATGTTTTCCGCAGTCAGCCGAACGTGCCTACGACTTCTACGTCACAACCCGGCCGAAGTCACGGTAATCATCTCAATCACCCTTCATATCAGCCACCACTCCGGTCATTTCATGGTGAAAATCCTCACGAGGGTTCTATGCATAATTCATCTCGCAGTCATACTCAACAATCACGCACTTGCTGCTGGCTTCATGAAAACAATGTTCTCTGCGGGTTTGAAGGGTCTATGGATGCGCTGAAGGCGCATTTTGTCAACAGTCATTTGTCCGGTCCTCAAGATGCCCAAATTACATGTCTTTGGAATCCTTGTCATTATTCTAGGCGTGGCAAGCCAGAAATCCACACCATGCGGCGCGATTCCGCGTGGCGTCACGTTCTCGAAAAGCATCTGCTTGTCAAATATCGGAAGAAAGCCTAGTGTTCCTTATTGTGACTTCTTATTACGTTATCGTGCATCCTGAATTGTTTTACGCTTTTCATTGCTCTTATTCGCTCTTCTTGTCTAGATGTTACGCAGCACGTGTACATGATTTCTTTCACCTTTTTTGATACATTTTTTGCTCGATATCGTGAGTTTTGTCTTTATGTACAATACGATGTATGTATTTGATCCGCCGGTTCATATTTAGTCTGCTGTCGGGATTCTCATGTTTCCAGAGAATGGTCAGCCAACTCTTGGCCAGTGGTGAATGACAAACTCCGCTTGGAATGTTGTTTTTCAATCACATTTCTTCGTCTACTAGGATGACTGGTCAGGATGGCTGGTCACTAAGAGAAAATATATCTCCGGCACCTACAATGAATCTCGGTATCCTGCCGCAGTGCATCTCAGCGGCTGTCCGGAATTTCTCTCGTAACGTCCTTGTATGTTTTTCGTCGAAGGCCCCGATGGCCATGGAATTCACAGAGAATAGCAGCAAAGGGTTTGCTGTCATGGGGTTCTAGAAATCCCGGCATGGCTAGCTGTCATATAACGGCGAAAAAGCTGTGGCATTTGGCGGCAGGCCATGCCAAAGCCATTCGTAAGCGAACGGAGGAATCCTGGAACGCACAACTCCCGACAGTGGATCAGGAATGAGATCCATCGATCGAGCAGAACTGAGGACTGGTATCAGGACAAAGATAACATAACACAGCCTCTTCTGGTACGTCGATCGCATTGGAATAGAAGTTAGAGCAATTAGCCCAAGGACTGACAGTCAGAGCAAGAGCACTGAAATGAAACATAAGTGACTAACATAATCTCGTACGGTGACGACATACCGAAGGAGGTCATATCATCGACCTAAATCGTGGTACTGGGCAGTGCAGGAAACCAGCCAAAAAAACAGAATGGTCTGGTGTATGTGCCCTGCGGATGTATCGCTGATCAGCCACAGTTGTAAGTTGAAAGGACAGAAAAGGTAATCAGAATCAACTTGGCCAACGACAAATAACTTTGGCTCACCTCTGAACGACTGGATTTATTCCGACCGATACGACGAAAATCGTCTCCGTGCATCGTGAGGTCAATCCAGGAGTCTTATATGTTCGATTGCCAGATACAGCCCTTGATTAACGCTGACGTCTGTTAGAGGAGCGCTAACATTCAGAGGAAGAATTACTGTAGCCTTTCACTTGGTATCCTTGACCTTCCCACCGTCTACTACAAGACTTTGTATTTGTGACATAATCTGCTGTGGGAGGTAGTAAATATGTGCGACTATTCTGTCATCAGCGGCAGGTGGCTGTAAGCCCCTGGGTTTATTCCTACTTGTTTTGGCGTAAGCAAAATGATCATGACAAATATGCTGGCTACGCACCTAGGGATCAGAGTTCGAAACAGTACCATGTGACGAGCTAAGACACACTTTAATCAGGCCGGTATGCTGCTGATGCCTCTATGTGGTCCGGTGTTGTGACCATGTTGGCCACGCTGGACATTTCTTCCGCCAAAGATGACCAGGGTAAAGTGATTAACTTCACCCCGGAGTTCACGACAGCCAAGGTCAGCCCGAGCCGATACAGCAATTGTGGCGCACCTAGGGATCAGAGTTCGAAACAGCCAAGGTCAGCCCGAGCCGATACAGCAATTGTGGTGCGGACCATGCTGTATGATTCACCGCCAAGCCACGAAATCGCTTTTGTCGGACAGTATACAGCAAGCCAACACCGACAGCATCACATGACTGATTGATT
>KV448553.1:0-23130 GCA_001658105.1 Rhizopogon vinicolor AM-OR11-026
CTACGGGGGACTAGTACTAAGCCCTCAATAGTCGCGCATACAACCCATTCCACCGTCACGCAGCATCATCTTGACTTATATGGTTCGAATCGGTCACTTGAATGTGTTCATCAGCGCGCGCAGCAGTCGGAGTTTTGTTCTCGCTTCCTAGATTGAGTGTATCAAGCTTCGTCGAGTCACTGTAATTAAACAGCATGTTGAAATCACAGCTGACCTTAAACTATAGGTTCTATTTAGCTGATGGTTGGCACTTGCACATCCTTTCGCAAAAAAACCATAGGAGTGTGACGAAACTACCGGATGAAACACGCGACGGTTGTCAATCATGATTGATACATCAAGTTGATTAGAGATTCATCAATACTTTGATCATTTCACTGCCCGATGGTTTTCTGTACTCATCTCACAAAAAGTTTAATGACTCCGGTCTACCAGTCTATAGCATATCCCGAAACCACTAAATAGTGGTATATCTAGCATGAACATAATTGATCCGCGTCCACCAAATTCCCCACTCACCCATACCAATCCCTCGAATATGACCGTAGTCTCAAATGATCCGATTTGGTGGCCGTTAATCAGCATCGATCGTGGAGTGAGCTATTTTACGGGTTTGTGGAGAGTAATCATTGTAACTCGATCGTTGATGGTTGTTTCGCAGTGTCATCCATCATTGTGGTATCATACGATTGGGGTGGGTAGGAAAATCACTATCGAGAAAATTATTCATGTCTATATCATATTCTGCAGCACTGACAATCGGACAAGAGGTAAGTGGATGCGATTATGGGAGCAGCTGTCTCACCAAACATAGTTCCATAGTTTAAACTGATCTGGGTAAGTACCGGAGTTCTCACATATCAAAGGACTACTTTAATTTGGGGGGCAGAGGCAACGCTGGTCCCTCATGACTTTCCTATATCTTAGTGTATGTAACTCGTGATTGTCTAAATGCAGCTGCAGGGTGTGCTGACTTGAAAGTATGCTACTAGGTGCGGTATATCGGGATACCATATATTGTGTATGTTCGCAAGGCTCAGGATTGATGATGTGCTAACAAGGCATTTCTCATGATCAGAATGGCATTGTTATGTATGTCTCCTCACACTGGCATACACTGTAGTCATTTCTTCTGATAACTGGTGTGTAGCAGCTCTCCCGTCAGCCTCAGTGACAGACACCGTAAGCAATTTGTATCAGTGCCACCATTCCATAATATTGACTGTGTCGCTACATAGGGGTGAGTGAGATTACTAATATCAACCAACTTGCTCGTTCAAGATAATAATTACAATAGCTGTGTGTCTGCATTTAGTGCTCTGAGGCTTGTCACTGATTGTATTTTTCAGGCACTATAATCTACTTTGTAGGGGACTGGATGGGAGTGATTGTAAATCTCATGCTGGCTGGTGAGCTACTCAGCTGCGTATCTCAGTGACATCAACCTGATTGAGATATCACGCAAGTCATCACGGTCACTCGATTGCATGTCATGTACCAGCAATCCAGAAATATGTTAATATTTCTCATTGTGATCCTCCTCCCTATCCAAATCACCTCCGTAATATTTACGGCAATACAGAGCACCAATGGGAATACAACATCGGGTAAGCTTCGGTTATAGATCAAAAACTTGAACACATCGGGCTGATGAAAACCAGAGGAGTACATTCTCTCCGGCACCCATGTGTGTAGTGTCAATATCAAAGCAGACACGGGCCTAACCGTGATCTCCTGGATATTGGGTGCTGCATGGGAGGTCCTCGCATTGTCTCTCGCAATCTGGATTGCTGTAAAGCACTTCCGTGAACTGCAACGACCATCTGTGGGATGGGCAGTCAGTGACTGTTTCACGATATTAATGAAGACTCACATATTTTACTTCGCAAGGTGAGGTTGTAAATTGAATGCGATTCAGAAGTTCCTGCTGAACCGCCAGGCTAGTTTTGTTGCTGTTTCTTGCTTTCAGCTCAGCAGTTTCTCCCCAAAGATCTCAGTACGCCAACCTACACTGCCAGTGACATCTTTATCTGATCACTACTCTTCACCTCAATAGGGATTAAGCGTCGTTGGAACTGAGATCTATGATGGTGTTTTTCAATTTGTCCAAATCGTGCAGATGTTTGTGCTGGGACCACGCCTCATTCTTGGTGTTCGAGAATATTACGCTCAATCTGTGGCCAACTCCGACGAAGGAGCCGGTATGACTTCAATTGTTTTCCAGGAGCACATACATATTACAACTGGCGGTGGTGTGTAGTACGGGAAATGCTTGCGACGACGTGTCCACACTTGTCAACGAGGATGTGATATTGTTTACAGTTTTATTCCTCATGACATATATTTAAGTTCATCGTGATATTAATTTGGAATTTCATCGCAGTAACGATGGCCAATTGAACTGCGACGATATAATTTTTCAAATTTGTGGTATACGGGAAATGTTCAGTGAATGAGAAACCGTGGATCGAGCGTAAGTAATGCTGAAAAAATTAATGCCACAGATGACACTCCGCATGAAGATTTCGTACTCAAGTATAATGCGAGGAGGGCGCCGAGAGTTCTTTGGATCATCAGCAGGAACATAACGCTATTGCTCGACCTCTTCCACTGGAATGCCTTGCTCTTCACCAACGTTTCACTTGAGCCGCTGCGAAGTCACTGCACACCTCCACCTCCATCTTCTCAGAGGCAAGCGCCTCGGAGATCAGAATGTGGTCACGGTGATCCTCGGATATACGATGAGTGCCATGAGATCGTGACTCAGCTAACTCGCCGGATGAAAGCTGCGGGGACGAGTTTCGTACCTTGGTATACGGGCTAATAAGACTAATGTTGTCTGTTAGTGTTTACAGCCTTCAGACCATGGCTACAAGGTTTCGCTTTAGTTCCTGCCTTGGAAATGAGTCTATTGGACCTATTCCTATCTGGTAGTCAACCACGATGACCGCCCTTGGTGAGGACTTTCCAACTCTCCCTGCTGGATGCTAGGCATGAGTCCGGGCACTGCATCGTTATACCAGTTGTCACAGCTATGAGCACGAGTAGTTATTTTAAGTGAGCATCATTGAGGAGTTGCTCCAAGTTATTGGTTATCGTAGCCAATATAAGATGGACAAGCCAATGGCGCCCAAGTAAAGATCTTGCGCTCGTACAGTTTGATGAGCGCACCGAGTGTTCTTGGGATCATCAGAGGGAATAAATACTGTTGCTCGACCTACTGCCCTTGAACTCTTTCCTCTTCATGAGTGGCTTCCTTGCACCGCTGCCTAGTACCTTTCGCACCTCTGCTTCCATCTCTCCAAAGGCAAGTGCCTCAGGGCTGAGTGAAGACGCTGGAGAGCAGTATGCGGCGATGCTTGAAATTGGCGGTGGGGTGGTGGGCTCGTAACTGGGGTGATGAGTTTCGTGCATTGGCGCACGAGCTGATAGAACGAATACTGTCAGAAAAAATTGACACTCTGTGTAAATATCTTGTGCTCTTAAAGCGCGGAAGACACACCAAGTGTTCTTGGATTCATCAGCGGAGACATGACGTTGCCTGTTCCACCGCAACCCACCGCGCCTCGCCGCCAAGTTCCTTCCGTTCCTCCGGCTCTGCCCCTACCTTCCCAAAGATAAATACCTCAAACTTGGCGAAGAAGTTGGAGAGTAGGCTACAATGATGCTTGGAATCTGCTATGAGGTTGAGACTCGTAGCTGGGACGATGAAATATCTGCAGGAAATTCGGAATGAGTTTCACGCTTTGATGTACCAGCTGGTAGTCCGTGTCTCCTTGCTCGAACTTGAAGTACTAGTCTGCGAATTTGTGGAAGGTCCTGGTCATACTGGATTGAGTATTGGGGAACACGCTCGCATGTTGGAAACGTGACGAGGTACCAGTAGTACCAACCGTAGCGGGTGGTAAGAGCGAAGGGGCGATTATAAAACAGCCGTCGGGTAGGTTCAACTTGGTCGTTAGCACATCTCTCCCACGGTACCCTTCCTGCATTTGAAGTAACACCTGACATCAGACATTCGAGTAGGAATCATCGATGTCGCTGCATTTTGAGCAGAGAGTAAATTGCAGTGATCACAGGGTTACTTTTCGGTGTTCAGGTTCGTGTCCTTGTTGAGTTGAGTCCCAGTTGTAGTGACACTGATAGGTGCTTTAGACCTCTCTCCCAGAACTACTAGTACACATTCAGGCTCCCTTGAATACCTGGCTTCCACTCATTTTATGTTCTGATCTGTATAAAAAATAACCGCGCTTGTGCCAGAAGGCTCTGCAGCTCTCCTACGTTGCCATCGTAGGAGAACTTCAGGGACCTTTGCTAACAACTCATCAAAATCCATGAACGGTTAAGGCATCTCGGCATCTGTTCGTCATCGCATCTGCAAAAGATATACATTCGACGCCTCCGTCCTCATCCCACGGGAACTTCACCCCAATACTCCAGCCAGCGAACATCCGATACCAGACATTCGAACGCTTAAGAATCGTCGCTGTTGCAGCTCTGCCATCTGCATAGGTATTGTTGCAAAAAACAAAGATATCTATACAGCTGGTATCGCTGTATTTCGAGCAGATCGTAGGGGTGCAATTATCGCAGGGTTACTTTTCGTCCAGTTAGCAGTCTGTTGATTCTCAATTGTAAAGCTAAAAAGTATCACAACCCTCACTCCCAACGCACGATAGTCTGCTACATCCAGGCAATATAGGATAGGCAATCCAGATGGTATCAAGCTGGATGATCTCCACTTGCATTTCTTACATCCTTTATTACCCGCTGATGCATATAATTATCTTTAAAGCGGTTATGTCTGATTACCGTTTGTGAGTTGACGCTAATATGTGCCGATGATATTTGATATCATCGCTACTTGCGGGGTATACAGCAATAAATACGTATCTTCAAGTGCTCCTCCTCAACTGTGTCTTCTGGAAGTTCAAAGTTCCTATGGCAAGCCTTCTGTGGCCAACTTTACGTCGCATACAATAGGTCGTTTCATGAATCAAGGCGGATTTCATGATCCGTTATACCTACCTTGGACACGTCGAACTTTGTCTTTGATGTATCTCTAGGATCAAGATCCATCATTGATGAGTGCCTGAACATCAATGTGGTGCCCATGCACGTAAGTACAATGTGCAATCGAACCGAGAATCGAATTCATAGTTCATGTCACTGCAAGATGTTAAGTGAAGGTTAGATCGTGTGTCAGTGCCATAAACATAAACTCTGGCTAATGGCGCGCTCACAGAACTCCAGTGCAATGATTCGATAAGGAATAAAGTCTCCTGGAGCTCCTTATGTTCCCGTGAGATTCAGCCTTGTCCAGTTTACGACATTCTACTCGCTCATCTCATGGCTTGCCTCAGTTTGAATCCTGATTATAATAGGCTGAGCGATGGCAGAAGGAACGTTGCTATGGAAAGTGTCAAGTAAAAGGTGTCGGCGCTTGATAAGGTGACGAAACTATACAAAAAGCTTGTGCCTCACTTACGAAAATACCCGTGGGCCGTGCATTGTATGTAGGCAGCATGTGCGAAATAATGTTCGCGGAAGGCGAGACTCTCAGAGTGTGTCGTGCTTCTCTGCCCCGCGATACCATCGAACGCATGCGGTCTCCAGGGTCATCCATCGACATAAGTAGAACTGAGTGGTTAGTGTGCTGCGTTGAATAACGAGAGCTCAGCGCTCAGCTAAGGCCAATGACGAATAAGAGAAAATAAATCCACGATGAAGCACCGTGGCATAGAGCTACCAAGTTCCCAATATAGCCAAGGTGTTACGCGGGCAGGGTCATGCAGACAAGCAGCGCTAATTGAATGGACCATATTTAAGATCTACAAGGACTCACAAGGTGCATCCATCATCAGATATTGCTGACCCCCTGCAAAGTCCCTTCAAAATGACTTCCGTTGATGCAGCAAGAAATGCAAGGCAGAAGGGACCGAAGCCATCCCGGATCCTGCGAGGGCACACCGACTGCGTGTGGTCGGTCGCTTTCTTCCACCACGGTCGTTGGGTCATCACTGGCTCAGGTGATGGGACACTAAAAATCTGGGAGGTGCAAGATGGAACATGTATTGGAGAGCCATTCGAAGGACACGAGGGAATTGTAGCTTCAATTTCCATATCCCCGGACGACAGACGAATTGTTACCGGAGGTCAGGATGAACGAATCATCATCTGGGACGTCGGGAGTAGGCAGAAAGTACTCGAACCACCTGTGAAGCATACGGACTGGGCGAACGCAGTATGCTTGTCCCCCGATGGCAAGAGATTCGCCAGCGCGGGTGATAAGAGAGTCATTGTATGGGATGCTGAGACTGGCACAGAGCTAGCAACATTCGCTGGTCACCGTAAAGAGGTGTTGACTGTGGCATTCAGCCCCGATGGACTAAAATTATCCTCCGGGTCAGCAGACCATACAATCCGGGTGTGGCACGCCAATAATGCTGAACTTCTTCTCGAGATCAACGCTCACCAAGACTGGGTTAAAATGGTTGTGTGGTCTCCTGATGGCCAGCAACTAGTCTCATCATCAGCCGACCTAACAGTCAAGTTTTGGGACGCGTGCAATGGAGACCAGATTGGTCAACCTTGCACCGGTCACACTAGTCGGATCGACTCGGTGGCGCTCGCTCCTGATGCTTCCTTCATTGCCACTGCATCTCTTGACGGAACTGCGCGGCTGTGGAGCACAAAGACACGACAACAAATCGGACCATCGTTCCCCCATGCCTACGGAGCTTACTGTGTTGCAATTTCTCCCGATGGAAAACTGCTCGTATGTGGAGATATGGATAGATATGCTTCCATCTGGTCTATCGAGGGCACACTCGAGCTTCATGAAGAGCAGGAGAATGAGAAGGAGGAGCTAGAGGCAGAGCAACGACAGTACCTCGCTCGTGCTGTGAGTACATATTTATTTTTGCATTGCACCTTAATTGTCCGAGTCATCTCATTCATAATTGAATGTGTTGCAGTCCCATTCACAAGTTCCTCCAGAAGCGATACTCCAAGACCTCACCGCATACATTACCAAGGTCGAAGACCATCCTGTTGCCCGTGGCGGGTTCGGGGAGATTTGGAAGTGCATTTATGAAACGGATGGGAGACATATAGACGTGCGTTTGCAATGTTTTTTTCTTCTTCGATACATTTGATTAAAGTTTCATTTCGTAGGTCGCAGTAAAAGCATTGGTGGTATATGTTTCAGATGAAGCAATGGAGAAAAAGTCCAGAGTGAGTGCCTCGACGAGGGACCGCCTCCATTTGCAATGCTGAGGGTTCTTATTTGCAGAGAATACGGCGTGAACTCAGAACATGCGCGAAACTCAAGCATCAAAATATTCTCCCTGTGTATGGGTACACATATAATTTTGGTCTACTTATGGCGATAGTCAGCCCGTGGGCGGACTACGGAAACCTGACTACCTATATAGACAATGAGGATGCAATGCTTGATGCCGTCAGGCGATTTCAGCTTGTAAGTCTGCCTCATTTATACATACAGACTACAGGCTGACGGAAAAATAGCTCACGGATATAACAGCTGGCCTGAAATATCGTGCGTGTTTGTATCTATGTCCCTCACCTGCAGTTACGACTATTCCTTGGCAGTTCACGCCAACAATGTCATTCATGGTGACTTGAACGGTGTAAGTTTGGCCCTTCTCTGCAGTTATAGTTAATTCTAATGTCTATTCTAGCCAAATGTACTCATCCATGGTGACGGCACTGCTTGCCTCGCTGACTTTGGCCTTTCCCTCGTATACTCCGAGGTTATAAGTGCATCTGTAGCTTCATGGACTTCGTCATTTCACGGTAACTTTCGATGGTTGGCTCCCGAGCTAATTGGGGAGCCGGAGGATGAACTGCCAGTACGGCCAAACGAAAGCAGTGACATATATTCCTTCGGCGGGATTATGCTACAGGTATGTTCCAGGAATTTCATCCTTTGCAATGAGATTCGTTAGCTTCGCTTCTAGGTCCTCACCAGCAAAATTCCGTATTATTACCTAGGTGAAGTAGCCGTCAGCCGATGCATATACACCGGGGTTAAGCCCTCCCGATCGCGTTATCCTGCGATCTCTGACAAGTACTGGGATTTTATTGAAGAATGTTGGTCAAGTTTACCTCAGGATCGCCCGTCGACAGAGAGAGTTGTTGAAGTGATCATGGATGAGTTTGATTCGCTGTCTATTGCTATCGCTGGTTCTTGACCTGTTGTGTATTACCATCATCCGTTTATATTGTGAATGGATATTGCGGCGGCGTTCGTAACGTTGAATTTTTCTCTCATGCTGCTAATCCTTAGACTCCCACATTCTGTCACTAACATGCTTCACATAATATATGTATGATATTACGTCCAGCTCTGCCTAAAGTACTACATACCATGTATGGATATGTGGCTCCTTGCTCCGTTCCACATACGACATACGAAATCTACGGCATAAGCAACTATGCATCTCATGTCGGACAGTAACTATATGGCTGTATATAAATAACCTAAGAATCAGCACTAGCACCGGACAACGAGTCGAGCTCATCCCTGATCACTTCGACAATTCTGTCGGTTGACGGACGATCGTGAGCTGCAACTGACCAACATTCCTCAATGAAATGCCAATACTCGTCCGATAACATTGGATAACGCGACCGCAAAGGCTTGACCCTGGTGCCTATGCATAAGATGACAGCTGCTTCACCTAGATAATAATAAGGTATTTTGCTGGTGAGGACCTAATAAATGGAGCTAAAATCTTCCCAGGATCTGGATAATCAGCGCAGAGACATACCTGTAGCATAATGCCGCCAAAGGAATATACGTCGCTATGCTTGCTTGGACGTACTGGCAGGTCATTCTCTGTCTGCTCAAGAAGCTCGGGAGCTAACCACCGAAAGTTTCCGTGAAACGTCGAAGTCCAGGAAGCCTGACTGGCGCTCACAACCTCGGAGTACAACAGGGAAAGACCGAAGTCGGCGAGACAAGCAGTGCCATCAGCATGAATGAGTACATTCGGCTGGATTTGTCATTTGAATAAACCTGAAAATGCCGAGAAGAGTTAGACTTACACCGTTCAAGTCACCGTGAATGACATTGTTGGCATGAACTACAGAGGAAGAGTTATAAGTCCAGCTCAGCACCAACACTAACACATACGATATTGCAGGCCAGCCGCGATGTCTCTCAGCTAGCGCTGGTGTCAGTTGATCATCAACACATTATAAGGAAAGTCTTACAATCTGGAACCGTCTGACGAGGGTGATAGTAGCACCCATGCGCTCCAAATAGTTCATTAGGTTGCCGTTCTCTGCCCATGGGCTGACTATGGCCATAAATCGCCCGAAGCCATAGGTGTAACCATACACAGCCAGAATATTTGCGTGCTTCAGTCTTGCACACATTCTGAATTCACGCCGAATCCTCTGCACATGGCAACATCTTGCGTAACTAATAATGCCAACCGTACTGGGGATACTCACTTTTGTCTTCTTCTCAATTGCTTCGTCGAGTTGATCAGAAGTGTACATCAGTAACGATTTCACTGCAACCTGCTAAATTATCAGCTTCACATAAGTGGGTGGTAAGATGTTGCAAACAAACTTTGATTGATCCCTGATCAGTGGAATATATGCATTTCCATATCTCCCCGAACCCACCGCGGGCCATAGGATAGTCTTCGAGCTTGGTGATTTTGTTCGTGAGGTCTTGAAGCAAGACATCCACATGCGACATCGCTTGCATGAATGGCACCTCTGGCTCATGATATTGTTGTTGCTTGAAAACGGAGGTAAGCGGTTGATGGATGCATACTGGCTCACAGGATACCCACTCGCTCAAGATGAGAAGGGGGAGAAGCGGTAGGCGATAGGTTTTGCACCAGAGTCCAGAAGGGACAGACAAGCCGAGAGAGGACTTACATCAAGGACATCAACATCGTAGTCACTTCCCTCTCCTTCGTCTCCTGCTCGATCCTTCATTTTCTTTATCTCCGTCACCGAGGTAGGCTGACACTGTTAGATCAAAGGAGAGGCGAGCGATGTGTGCCGAAGCTCACATCAAAATATTCATCCTCTTCGCTTTCCTCATCCTCGCCTCCAGCTGTGTCTTCTTTTGGCTCTCGGATTAATTTGAAGGTTGCAGGCACTTCCGAGGGCTGGTAAAAGTAAATGAGCGACGACCGATGAGTTTCGCACTCATCCGCCCGAGAAAGAGCAGACAAATGAGATGGCGCTTACATCGAATAGTTTCACATGCTTGACACTATCTTCGTCTTCGTCGCATGCTCGGCTCGTGTCTTCTGGCGATGTTGCAGGCACCTGTGGGGGAGTTGGAATGTTGAAAGATCAAAAGCGACACAACTGACCATATGTGATGGGTGAGCAGCGGAAGTGTCAGGGCGTTCGCGAATACGACCCTGCGTATATAAATATGAACAATTTGTAATTAGTAGTGAAAGGCAGCACTTACTTCTGAGGGAGGCGTGGACAAAACATCCTGTTGAGGAGAATGAAGCGAGTGAGGCGTGATATAAGAAAAAGGGTTGATTGAATGCCCACAGGACGTACGAGGTCCGCTTCTTGTTTTGAGTCTAGCTCCTCCTTGTGCCTCTCATGCCCATGATGTAACTTGAGCATGTCCGCGATTGACCAGAGATAAACATCATAACCGGGACCATCACTTGCAAGCAGTTGTCCACTAGGGGAAATTGCGACACAATAAACCCAGTTTGAGTGTTCCAGTGGCTGTCCTATTTGCTGATGAGTCTTTGCGCTCCACAGCCGCACAGTACTGTCGTCTGAAGCAGTGGCAATGAAGGAGCCATCGGAAGAGATGGCGATCGAGTGGATGTCATTAGTGTGACCGGTGCAAGGTTGACCGATCTGCTGTCCTGTAGAAGTGTCCCAGAACTTGACTGTTGTGGATGATGCGGAGACAAGTTGCTGGCCGCCAGGGGACCACACAACGCTTTGAACGTAATGATCATGAGCGTCGATGTTGAAAATCAGCTCGGCGTTATCGGCCCACCAAACCCGGATGCTTCGGTCCCATGATCCGGACGCTAATTTTAGCCCATCTGGGCTGAATGCCACAGTCCACACCCAATTGTCATGACCCTTGAGTGTTGTGAGGGGTCTGCCAGTCCCCGCATCCCATACAACAACAGTCCGGTCATGTGATCCACTAGCGACTCTCTTCCCATCAGGGGAGAAGCACACTGACCGCACTCGATCTGTATGCTTCACTAGTGGATGGAACACCTTCTGCTTGCTCTCGACATCCCAGATGATGATCGTTCTATCGCTTCCTCCACTGACAATTCGATTGTCATCTCGGGATACAGCAACTGATAATATATCATCCTGGTGTCCCTGGAATGGCACTCCCACCAATGTTCCCTTTTGCACGTCCCATATTCGCAAGGTTCTATCCCGGGAACAAGTAACGACGCGTTCACCGTCGTTGAAGAATGCGACTCCCTTCACCAATTTGGTGTGGCCTCGCATCATCTGTAATGGTTCCTGCCTCCCACTCCCAAGTGAGATATGTGTTCCTTGCTATATCAAGCACTACTCACATGTCGCATTACTTGAGACGGAGAGACGGGCTTTTGTCAGCAGCAACGATGATGAAAACACCTCGGAGCATCACTTTATGGTGGTGGATCGTAATATATGTGAATAGCGCTACCTATCTACATACCCATAACCCTACTCCGGTGCCTATTGTTCGAGGTCCGCGCCATACTGCTTCAGCGTGAGATTTCTATTTTTATTCTTCGTCGCGAGCTCCTCAACCAAGTGCTCGAGAACGAACCACTCAGTTCAGTGTAATGCATATGCTGCAGTACGTGAGTGCCAGAGAGCATGCCATGGTCAATCAACCAGCATAGTATGGCGCGATAGAGCGAGTATATTATTCAATACTCCAGAACACGTTCGTCTTTCGGGAATATCGAGTTCGAAGGCTCCAGTGCCAGGATAGAACGTGAAGCACATCAGATTTTGTGAGTCGGCAAACACGAGTAGAGGCAATAGCAGTTCGTCCTTTAGCTGACCACACCCTCCCATAGTTGCTGGTGGCTGTCACCTAGTGGACTTGAACTCCTACAGAATACTGCGCTATCTCCGGACTAAGGACCTCGATGTCGATTGGGCGAAACGAACCTCAAGTACGCAAGGCAGCGTATGATTCCCTCAATTCAGAAGTCCTCGTCCGTCCCCTGTTCAGAATCTCCACGCCGAAATGTCAAGCTTGCAATTATACAGATACTGCCATAGACGAACCTCAAAGAGAGGATGCAGTAATCGCTGAGCTGCTCTTTTGTCGCCGCATTGTACCGCATGGATAATCGAATCTACATAGCCGTCTTCAAGTTCGCCAGTTTTGTGACCTTGATCAATCTGCGGTCACTTTTTATCCCGTATTGAATGTGGTAGCTTGAAATACCCGAGTCGTAGATTATTCCTTTTGCGCACTTTTGGACGTCCGTAGCAATTGCTGCCCACGTCGGATGAACATCTACTAATATTTATTGGTGTTATGCTCGGGCCTCTTGTAGCGGCACCGGGTCAGTTGGACTAGTGGTATTCTGTGGGAGTTCATCCTAACCATCATTTATATAGCACCTCGTCGCAACTCCACAGATACTGCCATGGATGAACCTCGTAGAGCCATCAGCAAGTGGCTCCTTTGTGGCTGGAGTTTACCCTGAATAATTGAACTGGTCTTCTTCGCCGACTCGGCGGCCTTGGTCAATATGCGGTCATTTCCATCTGTTACGTGTTGATCTGGCCGCTTAAACTCCTCACGTCGTAGAGTATTATTTTGGCAGACGTAGGAACGTCCGCTACATAGCGGTTGCTGCCATTTTCCAGGAAACACCTACGTCGGATAGGTGCCTAATAGTGCTATCTAATAGGACATACCGAAAAGCGGAAGGATGAAGGTTGCGAACAACGCATATCATGGTCACCCTACTGGCATGTCACTAGTGAGATCAACTCATCAAGATATTTGCTCGTACATAGATGTACAGTGCAATGATATGATAAGGCACAGCGGCGCTCATAAACTCCCCATGCCAGTCTACGACGTTCTGTGCGGTTGTGCACGCGGCAAAGCTAATAACTTACGTTGAAGCCTGGGTCCAGGTTGGGGATGGAAAGTAAATGGGCCCATAAATAATCAAGCAGCATGATACGATACTTACTTACCGCAGACCATCCATTACGAGGGCTGCTTGCGTCGACCTGACCAGTTATCACCGCAAAATATGAGGCAGGTTCATCAGAAGGTCGTCGAAGGTATTATTGTGGACAAAGTACTAAACTATGGCTAAGTTACCTATATGGACCCCGAAGTGAGTGGACGGCCCGAAAGAGTTGCCCGCGAGCAGTGTACCATACGGCTCAGGATCTCAAGGATCTAGTCACAAGCCTCGTGCCTGCCGTAGATATAACCCAACTAGCTAGGCCTTTCTCTGGGTAGGTCATGAACCCGTTGACGGCTATCTCAGCCTGCCCCAATCGCGGGGCATGGGCCATTTACTCCTATTCAATAATGCTTCAAAGGTAGTTGTCCTACATAGAACTAGAAGTACAAGCGGCCGGGGAAGCGGTAAAGCCCCCTGACGAGAGCTTTCGCAGGCTCGAAACCGCTGCCTCCCGCTTTACTAGCCCCTCCCTCCCCATGTAGCAGCACCATATCTTCGGAGACGGTGGTCAGCTCGCCTCGTACATCGGTAGCTTAGAATGCCATTGTGTAGATGTGTGGCTCCTTGCTCGGTTCTACATACAACATACAAAATCTACGGCACAAGGAACTATGCACTTCATATCGCTGTCCTATGCATAAGATGACAGCTGCTTCACCCAGATAATAATGAGTTTTTCTGGTGAGGACCTAACAAATGGAGCTAAAATCTCCGCAGGACCTGAATAATCATCGCAGACATACCTGTAACATAATGCCGCCAAAGGAATATACGTCGCTATGCTTGCTTGGACGTACTGGCAGGTCACTCTCTGTCTGTCCAAGAGGCTCGGGAGCTAACCACCGAAAGTTTCCGTGAAACGTCGAAGTCCAGGATTCCTGAGTGACGCTCACAACTTCGGAATATAACAAGGAAAGCCCGAAGTCGGCGAGACAAGCAGTGCCATCAGCATGAGTACATTCGGCTGCATTTATCATTTGAATAAACCTGAAACTGCTGAGAAGGGCTAGACGATATTGCAAACCAGCCGCGATGTCTCTCAGCTAGCGCTGCTGTCAGTCGGTCGTCAACAAATTAAAAGGAAAATTTACAATCTGGAGTCGTCTGACGAGGATGAGAGTTGCGTCCTCGTACTCCAGATAAGTCGTTAGGTTTTCATTTCTGCCCAGGGGATGACTATCACCATAAGTTGCTCAGACCCGTATGTGCAGCCATACACAGCCAGAATATTTGCGTGATTCAGTCTCGCGCACGTTCTGAATCCACGCCGTATCCTCTGCACATGACAACATCTGGTGTCAATCTGGAGTAACTAAGAATGCCGTCCGCACTGTGGACGCTCGCTTTTGTCTTCTTCTCAATTGCTTCGTCGAGTTGATCAGAAGTGTACATCAGCGGCGATTCCACCGTGATCTGCAACATCATCAGCTCCACCAAAGTGGGTGGTAAGATGTTGCAAACAAACCTTGATTTGTCCCTGATTAGTGGAATATATGCATTTCTATATCTCCCCAAAGTCACTGCAGGCCATAGGGTAGTCTTCGACCTTGGTGATTTTTTTTCGTGAGGTCTTGAAGCAAGACATTCACGTCCGACATCGCTTGCATGAATGGCACCCCTGGCTCATGGTATCGTTGTTGCCTGAAAACGGAAGTAAGCTCCGTTTAATGAATTCGTACGGGGCTCGCAGGAGACCCACTCGCCGAAGGTGAGAAGGGGGAAAGCGGTAGGCGATAGGCGATAGGATTTGCACCACATAGTTTACAAGGGACAGACAAGCTGAGAAAGGACTTCAAGGACGTCAGCATTGTGGTCACTTCCCTCTCCTTCGTCTCCTGCTCGATCCTTCATTTTATCTCTGTCGGCGAGGTAGGCACCTGTATGGCAGGGTTTAAGTGACACTGAGATCAAACGAGAGGCGAGTGGTATGTGCTGGGCTTACATCAAAAAATTCGTCCTCTTCGCTTTCCTCATTCTCGTCTCCAGCTATATCTTCTTTTGTCTCTTGGCTGTATTTGAAGGTTGAAGGCACTTTCGAGGGCTGGTGAAAGGAAGTGAGCGGCGACAGATAAGTTTCGCACCCATCAGCGTGAGAAAGAGCAGACAAATGGGATAGCACTTACATCGAACAGTTTCACATCCTTGACATTATCTTCGTCTTTATCGCACACTCGACTCGTGTCTTCTGGGGATATTGCAGGCACCTGTAGTGGAAGATCAAAAGGGACACAACTGACCATAAGTGATGGGTGAGCAGCGGAAGTGTTGGGACTTTCGCGAATACGACCCTGCGTATATAGAGATAAACATAGCGTGATTAGTGGTGAGAGGCACCACTTACTTCTGAGGGGGGCGTGGACAAGGCATCCTGTTGAGGAGAATGAAGCGAGTGAGGTGCGACATAAAAAAAATGGTTGATTGAATGCTCACGGCACGTACGAGGTCCGCTTCTCGTTTTGAGTCTAACTCCTTCTTATGCCTCTCGTGCCGATGATGTAACTTGAGCATGTCTGCGATTGACCAGAGGTAAACATCATAACCGGGACCATCACTTGCAAGCAGTGCGCCATTTGGAGGAATTGCGACACAGCAAACCTCATCAGAAATTTCAAGGGCTTGTTCTATCTGCTGGTGAGTGTCTGTGCTCCACAGACGCACAGTCCTGTCGTCTGAGGCAGTGGCAATGAAGGATCCATCAGAAGAGATAGCGATCGAGCGGATCCATGCGGTGTGACCGGTGCAAGGTTGACCGATCTGCTGTCCTGTAGATGTGTCCCAGAACTTGACTGTTTTGCATGATGCGGAGACAAGTTGCTGGCCATCAGGTGACCACACAACGCTTTCAACGTAATCTTGCTCGTTGATTTTAAAAAGAGGCTTGGCGTTATCCGAGTCGGTACGCCAAACCCGGATGCTTTGATCCCATGATCCGGAGGCCAATTTTAGCCCATCTGGGCTGAATGCCACACGAAATACGACACTACGATGACGCTTAAGTGTTCTGAGGGGTCTGCCAGTCTCCGCATCCCATACAACAATGGTACGGTCATCTGATCCACTAGCGACTCTCTTTCCATCAGGGGAGAAGCACACTGACCGCACCCAATCTGTATGCTTCTCTAGTGGATCGAACACCTTCTGCTTGCTCTCCACATCCCAGATGATGACGGTTCTATCTGTTCCTCCACTGACAATTCGCTTGTCATCTCGGGACACGGCGACTGATAATATATCACCCTGGTGTCCCTCGAATAGCATTCCCACCAATGTTCCCTTTTGCACGTCCCATATTCGCAAGGTTTTATCCAGGGAACAAGTAACGATGCGACCACCGTCATTGAAGAATGCAACTCCTCTCACCAAATTGGTGTGGCCTCGCATCTTCTGTAATGGTTCCTGCCTCCCACTCCCAAGTGAGATATGCGATCTTTGCTATATCACACACTACTCACGTGTTGCATTACTTGAGACGGGGAGACGGGCCTTTGTCAGTAGCAACGATGATGAAAACACCTTGGGAGCGTCACTTTATGGTAGTGGATGGTGATATATGTGAGTAGCGCTGCCCATCTACCTATAACCCTACTCAGGTGTCTGTTTTTCGAGCTCCGCGCCACGCTGCTTCAGCGTGGATGTCTATTTCTATTCTTCGTCGCGAGCTCTCCAATCAAGCGCTCGAGAACCAATCACTCAGTAATACATATGCCGTAGTGCTGAGTGCTAGATGGTATCTTCGGGGAGTGCAAATCACGACCACATGCTGAGATGTTCGTGCTCCAAATACGGTTCGTTCGATGTTACTCCCCTTGCCTGTTCGATGGGCACTCTCTTTAGCGCACCCGATTTCGAATTGCTAAGTCTTGAACTATGTCTTCCAGTGAGTCTACTGATTACACCCATTATTCGACATTTTTCACCGAGGTTGTCGACTGATTTATTCTCTTCAGTTATCGCCTCGTGCATCTACCAATATAGCTCGATACGCCCTCAACAGCCGACCCGGCGTCTAACCTTCACGATTCAGTTTCAACCAGATGTTCTGCAGACATTTCGTGAATCAGAAGCAGAAATCCCTCCGCGAGCGCTGAAAAGTGCATGGATGAAGGATGTGGAAACACGTATCACAGTATGTGCGATTCCCGCTTTTGCCCAAGTTAGTAAGGTTCGGCATCTGGCCCCCCTCTCTGTTTCTTGTCACGAAAAGCACTACTCGTATGCTGCAATGTCCGAGAAGGGACGACATGCTTCGGTCAGCAGCAACGATGGTAGTTGGAGCGGCGCTTTATGCCGGTGGATCGATACATACCAACTAGGTCAGTAGCGCTCGCTCCACAATCACAGAGCAGCTTCCTGCTACTATGCTGTCCCTACAATAACATTCTACTCTTACTTTTGTTTAGTCTCGACACAACACCAACATGTCCACCAATCTTATATGACCTCTCCCTTCCCGGTTTGCTCACATCGTGAACCGCCGCCTTCGTTGACATCACTCTCACTCATGGTGTGTCGGCCCGGGGTTGATTTGGATCGACATATCATCGAGATCTCATGCATCAATTTGCAGTTCAACGCGACAGCCTGACCGGATGCCCCTCATTTGGTATCCGACAGTCCTCGAGCTTTGCCGACACCCGATTTATAATAACAGTAGCAATATCTTGGCGATGAGACAGCGGTACGGTGAATGTACAGAATCCACGCTACTATGTATCAAGCCATATAGAGTGAACAGATAGTGGCATGCACAATCACTCAAGAATCGTTACTAGAACTAGTCAATAAGTTAAGCTCATCGCTGATAACTTGGACAACTCGGTCGGTCGACGGACGATCATGAGTCGCGGTAGACCAGCATTCCTCAATGAAATCCCAGTACTTCTCAGATAATGCAGGATAGCGCGATCGGTCAGGCTTTTCCTCGGTGTATATGCATAGGATGACGGCCGCGTCACCTAGGTAATAATACGGACTTCTGTTGGTGAGGGCCTACAAGAGGAACTAATAGTATCATTGGTGCAGTTGAGAATTCATCAGACATACCTGCAGCATAATACCGCCAAAGGAATAGACGTCGCTGTGCTGACTTGGCCTCACTGGCAGGTCGTTATCCGACTGCCCGAGCAGCTCAGGAGCCAGCCACCGGAAATTTCCATGGAACGATGAAGCCCAGGAAGCCTGAGTGATGCTCACGACCTCGGAGTACAACAGGGAAAGACCGAAGTCAGCCAAGCAAGCAGTGCCATCAGCATGAATTAGTACGTTCGGCTAGAATTGACGTCTTAATGGACTTGATACAGTCGAGAAATGTCAGACTTACCCCGTTCAAGTCGCCATGAATGACATTTTTGGCGTGAACTGCCAATGAATAGTTATAGCTCCAGGTCAGGGGCATTCAGACTAGCACCCACGATATTTCAAGCCAGCTGTGATATCTCTGAGCTGGCATTGTCGTCAGTCTGTTGTTCAGAAGTGTCACGATGGGACTTACCATCTGGAATCGTCTAACGACAGTGAGAGTCGCAGTATTTTCATGATCCAGATAAGCTGTGCCCAGGGGCAGACTATAGCCATAAACGGGCCGAACCCAAATGTGTAACCATATACTGGCAGGATATTCGGATGCTTAAGGCTTGCGCATGTCCTAAGTTCACGTTGTATCCTCTGCAAAAAACGGCAACGTCTGACGTGATGGATAGATGCGAATTTTGATCGAGATACTCACTTTGGTTTTTTTCTCCATTACTTCACTGAGTTGATCAGAAGCGTACATCAGCAATGACTTCACTGCCACCTGCAAAATTATAGCCTTCAAATAGATGGATAGAAATAACATTGAACACAAACTGTGACATCTCCATGATCCGTTGAATAGGTACATCTCCATATTTCCCCGAACCCGCCACGAGCCACGGGATAGTTTTCGACCTTGGTGATGAAATTTGTAAGGTCTTGGAGTAAGACGCTCACATCCGACTCCACTTGCATAAATGACGGCGGACCATCACGTTTCTCTTGCTGGGAAAACAAGGCAAGCGATCAAACACCAGTTTTTGCACCAAGTTGACATTTGACTCACTAGCTGAGAAGGGGGAGAAGAAGTCAACGGCGGGCTTTGCGCACAAGATGCAGGGGAGGAGAGACAAGCAGAGGGATTTGCATTTGCGAGGGCGAGATCCTCGTCGCTTTGCTCCTGTCTCTGTCGGCGTCGCAGGTACTGTAGTGGAGAGTTTGAGTAAGGATGATATTGCCCCTCTAAGGTTTTGCGCTAGAGGCGAGAAAGATGAACGGAGTTTGGATAGGACTTACATCGAAATATTCATCCTCGTCGCTTTCTTCACCTTCGTCTCTTACTTTATCCCACCATTCTTTCATATCTGGCAATGGTCGGATGGGTGCCTGGGTGAGAAGCTTGACGGGACGATGCCTGACAGATCAACTGGAAACAACGAACATCGATAAATGATTGCGTAGAGAAGCCGTTAGAGTCTGTGCGAGCGTGAGATGAGCTAGTGCCCGCATCGTCACCACTTGGGGATGACACATTCAAGCTTCGGAAGTCATGGCTGGGCTAAATAGGCAGGAAGGTGAATTCACACTAAGACAGGCAAGAAGAAGCGTACCTGCGCGTCGTTGTGAGTAACGACACTCACCTCTGAAGGAGGAAGCAATGTATTCTTGCGTGGAGAATAAGACACTTTACAACATTAGGTAGAATTGAATGCTTACAGCACCGATGAGGTGGCCTAATTTATCTGCCTCCGTCTGCTTATCCTGCGCGTCGTGTCGCTGAATTATGTTCTTGGTAGACCAGATTCGAACACTGTGACCGATGTCTCCACTTGCGAGGAGTGTTCCATCAGGAGAAATCGCAACACACTGAGGATAGGCGAGGTGTACGAATACCTGTCCTATCTGCTGATGCGTCTTTGTGTCCCACAGTCGCACAGTCTTGTCCACAGAGACAGTAGCAACGAAGGAACCATCAGAAGATATGGCGAGCGCGGCGAGGACGTTAGTGTGACCGGTACAAGGCTGACCGATCTCGTGTCCGGTCGATGCATCCCAGAACTTGATTGTTTTGTCGTCTGATGTGGAGACGAGTTGGTAGCCGTCAGGAAACCAGGCTACACCTCGAACCCAATCTCGGTGAGCTTTGATCTGGTGAAGCTTCTCGCCACTATCGGCCCGCCAAATACGGACGATACAGTCCATTGATCCGGTGGCTAATTTTAGGCCATCTGGGCTGAATGCCACATCAAACACCGTACCACCATGAACAAGTGTGAGGAGGACAGTGCCAATCTCTGCATCCCATACAATTGCCGTTCTGTCACCTGCCCCGCTGGCGAGTCTCTTGCCGTTCGGGGAGAAGCACACCGTGCACACCAGGCCTCTATGCTGCACCAGTGGATCCAATACCTTCTGCTTGCTCTCAACGTCCCAGATGATGATGGTCCAATCCTGCCCCCCGCTGGCGATTCGCTTCCCGTCCGGGGATATGGCAACTGAGTCCACAGTCCCCTCGTGTCCTTCGAATGGTTCTCCTAGCATGTCTCCCTTTTCCACATCCCATATTCGCAGGGTTTTATCCCCTGAACAAGTGACAATCCTACGACCGTCGTGGAAGAACGCGACTCCGTTCACTCGTATCGTGTGAAATGGTTCTGACCTGCCTCTCGTAGTGAGATGCGCGCTGTTTGCCACAACATTAGGCACTACTCACATGTCGCATTGGTTTATACAGGCTGATAGGCAATCAGCAGCACCCGATGAAGCACACAAACTTGAGAGCGTAGTATTATGCTCATGGAACCTAATATATGTCAGTTAGCGCTCTTGCCTTCCCACAACCCTACTCGTTGCACCGGGCTATTTCGGGTACTTGGTAACTTCTTGAACTTCACGGCACGTAAGTTACTCCGTCGACCCCTCTAGGCAAGCGCTCATCACGTATCACCAACCATCAGCTCTGCGTAATGAACGCACTGCAGGACCGCATGACTTGGTGTCGGAGGCAGGCGTCCGGACTCCGGGACCTTGGTGCTCAAGCCATAAACACAGCCTTTTTGATTTCACACACGCGTACAATGTAACAATGTACGTCACGACAATTCCTGCATAGCTTCTTCATCTCATTAAGACCCCCACAATGTGCTGACTATTCGACCTAACTTATCACCAACTCCATTGTGCCCTATTAGTACTATGTATACCCTCGCAAAGTCCCATCCCCCTCTCTTCCACCACCGTCGCGTGCCAATCGATTGGCATCTGCATACATGGCACCTTTTCAACTATAATGCTCTTCAATAGCCGTACTACAGCTGCACTTGGCCAATCTATTATCTATTTTCACAGATGGGTCATACGCAGCCATTACATGAATCAGAGGTGGGAAGACCTCCTGTAAACCGTTACCTCTGAGAAAAGTCGAACAATAATAGTTGCAAGGAACGCGCGTTGATAAGTGTCTGGACAACAACGCCTCGTCCATGCATCCAAATAAGGTGGTTTTGAGTGGTCAATTACACCAGGAAGGGCTAGCAGTATGCTCGCAGAACTCTAGTGCGGCGATATAAATGAGGAACAATGAGACTCGTGAAACTCATTGTGTTCTCGTGAGATTCTACCTACCAAGTTTACGACATTCTGTAGTAATACCGTAAGGCTTGCTATGGCGGTAGTTGAGTGACTCCTCGGAAGCGTTCTGGGGATCAAAGCATCGCGATAAAATACTCGCTCACCACTTCCGGTGTCTCCGCATACACTCATCTCATATCCCTGATATGACTCTCAAGGGTCATGTCACTGAAGTAGATCTCGTTTGGATGAATTGCACCGGCGGCTAACTTCCCCATGGCCCTAGACCATCTCGAGTACTTGAATATCAGGAAGGAAGGCATGCTTTGATGAGGATGGATCTGCAGGTAATCGAGAAAGTAATAAACTCGGGTAGAGCTCGTCTAGCTTGATTTGACGATATCGCTTTTTTCGTTGTGAAGGTGGGTGTTCTTAATAGTTCGACTGTTCTTAGTTCAACTGGTTCTTCTGGTAGTCCTGCGGCTGCCAGTGGTACAAGACTTGAACTAGCTGATCTAAAAGCGCCGAGCGGCGATTAAGAACGTTCAAGGCTCAACCTACTTATCCATACCTTGATTATTGGTTGCAAAGAGTACAGTCCTGCAGTCAAACTGCTACGTCCTGTTCCAAAGGCAGCGATATCAGCCATAGCGTGAGGGCATCTTCTCGGCGATACGGAGCGTCCTACGTGAATTGAATGCGAATGGCTCTTTGCGCTGATAAAGTGTCGTACTTCTGGGACGAATGCACCACTGTGCCGTAATTGTGCAAAGCGTGTGTAAAAATGAACGATATAACATGTTTAATTTCATCATTAGTACATGTGATATGCCAGTGTACATAGAACTACTGAGAAGACCGCTTGGTAGGAGAATATCAAGTTGTGCGGGCTAGTAAAAGAACCCCGAAACTGGCATAGCCTGGAGCTGCTGAATATATAACGAATCCATGGAGAACAAAGCGGCATCTTTGAGTAGCGCTCTTGACGCTCGTATAGGAGAGAATTTAGTTAGAAACTAAAATGGGATGAGAGGATAAGATACTAAGTGGGTGGGCGAATGCGCGAAGCGCATTCCGGCCCCGATCAAGAATCTGCCCAAGAAAAAGGGTGAGCTGCGATCCCCCAAAATGTTAGGAGTCCGCGACGACGCAACGCAGCGAAGACGCGAACCCCATAGAGTTAGGAGGGGTGGACTACTCGCAAGGAGGAAGGAGTTAGTGCATTCTGGGCATGGAGACAGGAATGAATTCTTCGTGGAGGGCAGGAGTGGCTTGCATCTAGGGTGCTATGATCTGGGCATGCTTCCATAAATACGGCTGGCCTGGGAGG
>KV448554.1:0-23112 GCA_001658105.1 Rhizopogon vinicolor AM-OR11-026
CTCAGTTCCTCGCAGCTTACATTATACCTTACTAGTACTAGTTAAATTTCTTCTTTATTGGGCCCGGATTGCTGGTACCTACTTGCTGAGTCTGTAGGCTACTGCGAGATTGCCCACCCACCCTCGCAGCTCACTTCGGCTCTTTCTTGCACAGGTCAGGGCCACTATCGGGGCCGGGTGCCTTAGGGCTCCGCCCAAAAACTATCAACCATTGCATTCAATGCAAACATTCTCTTACTCAATGTTCCGCGCGAGAGTGCCACTCAAAGTTAGGTGGACCGCCCAAATTTTATCAATATTCCCCCGATCACGTGACCCTCCGCGTGTCTCAATAATTATTCACGGCGCGTTTTTTCGCTCCTGACCAACGACTACCATCTCTGCGGACTCGCGTCTGTGTTTTCTCTGAAATGGATCATATCCGTACTATCAGTGGAAAATATACCGAATCAGCACGTCACCGTCAATCGTATTTCTGGGATTCGCACCAGTTCAGGTTATCTTTTGACAATTTCCGCCCCGCAATCAACTTGAACACGCTCATTGCCCTGTTGAAACCTCCAGAGGAGCATGGAGACGACGAAGGGGAGCATGAGAACAGCGAAGAAGATTGTGATGTAGATGATGAAGCAGAATATCATGTCGGGAACAAACGACGACACTCCGAGTCTGCCCCTATATTTCCTATGAGGAGCAAGAGAAGAAGGGTTCAAGTTGTCGAGGACGACGGTGAATTGGATGCTGACAATCGGTCATCATCTTCAGATGATTCATACGAAGAACTAGCTCACAAACAGATCTACCCTTGCATATGGGAAAAGGGACGTCACAAGTACGATGAGCCTGATCTTGATCCCGCAAGCCAATGTCTTCCTGTCTTCAAATCCTCTCTCGAAATGTGCTACACGAAATCAGCGCGACGTGACGATGACGGCTCTTTTGTGGCTGACCGAGCAGCGAAGAAACTCGGTTGGCTTAAGGAGGAAGAGGATCTTGTATCTCTATTCAGCGCGCTCTGCCCTGACCGCTCTCAACCCCAAACCTTTGACCTTGGACGGTTCTGTGTTCAGGACTACAATTCGCGTCTGCTAGCTCTTTCAGACGAGTCAGAATGTCCCAGGAGCCCCTATCCCGAAGAAATCAAAGAAAAGAGTGAACGCTGGTTCTTTCTCCTTCCTCAAGTTGCATGGCCGGACGGCCTGTCAAAAGAAGAAATTGAAGATAACGGCTTGCAATATTCATCTGTGCACGAGGATCTTCTTGAAGCACTTTTCACTTTCCAGTCATTAGGTCGTGCAAAGGTCAAGACAACCGTGCAGGTAATCGCCCTTCCTGAAGGTGGCTATGATCCTGCAGAGGAGTTACCTTTCCGGCTTCACGCACAGCTCAACGTGTCAATCGTTGTGCCTGGCTTATATCAGCCATTTGACGCTAGGAATATTTCCCAGAAGCAAGTCTCTGAACTTGAAGGATTGCAGAGGCGATTGATCACCCTTTTCACTGCAACATCGATAAACCAACCCCTTTCCGCTATTGAACATGATGAAAGAGGAGACGCAAGCATTCCGTTCTTCTACAGTACTCTTCGTCCTGCACCCCCTCTTCCGCAGGGCGTGGCATACGAGTCTCTCCAGCCAGAGGACCTGTTACCAGCGCTTTTGCCCTTCCAACGGCGTAGCGTCGAGTGGATGCTCCAACGCGAAAAGATGACAATGAGTCAGGAAGGCAGTGTCGTGCCCTACGATCTCTCCCAGTCTCATTTTGTCATGCCTCCATTTTGGGAGATGATCTCCCTCGGGGGTCAGAAACACTTTTTCAATACACTCACCGCCGCTGTAAGCCCTTCTCCCCCAGAAGACAACACTGCGCTTGGGGGAATACTCGCCGAAGAGCCAGGTACTTCACTCTTCTATTGATCACTAGCATGCTTCTAACGCAGTTCCAGGCCTCGGGAAGACGATTGAGTGCATCTCTCTCATCCTAATGAACCCAGCACCTGATCGCAATCCTATCAACAAACGATGGGATGTCGAAGCCAAGCTTGAAGTAAAGGAGATCAAGGTATTGTG
Source organism: Rhizopogon vinicolor AM-OR11-026 (assembly GCA_001658105.1). Classification (NCBI taxonomy): domain Eukaryota; kingdom Fungi; phylum Basidiomycota; class Agaricomycetes; order Boletales; family Rhizopogonaceae; genus Rhizopogon; species Rhizopogon vinicolor. The sequence continues at coordinate 2,070 of KV448554.1, forward strand.
TCTATGAGCCATTATGAGACGCGTTTACATAGGCATTGAACAGACTACTCTCATTGTCACACCTCCCGCACTCGCACCTCAATGGGCAGACGAACTTGCTGCTCATGCTCCTGGACTAAAAGTTCTCGTCTACGAAGGATGGTCCAAAGTTGATGTGCCAATCACTCTGGATGATGTCGAAGATGAACGAGAACGACGGGGCGATGCCAATAAGCCTAAAGGTAGACAGAATGGAAGTCGATCTAAAGTTAGGAAGGATGCAAAAAGGAAGTCAAAGGTGATCGACGAAGAGGACGCCATGGTTATTGATGAAGAACGGACATCCACTGCCAAAGACGACGGCATACTGGACTGGTGCTCCTATGTTAACACATTTGATGTTTGCATCACGACATACAATGTGCTCCGTCAAGATTTGACTGTTGCCCGGGCACCACCCAAACGTCCTCGTCGCGCTGACGTGGAGTACTCAAACCTTGACCGCCCCAGGAGTCCTCTCGTCATGTGCGAGTGGTATAGAGTAATTATGGATGAAGTACAGATGATGGGGACTGGCAAATCTGAGTAAGCATTCTTCTTATATTTGCCGTTATATTACTGGATGATTTTGGTTTTCAGAGAGATGGTATCCTTGATCCCTCGACTATCTTCATTTGCGGTATCTGGAACGCCAGCCCGCACTCGGGTTTCTGACCTCATCCGTGTCTTAAGGTTGGATAGACTGTTCACCGCTGATGATGCGCTGACACTACCGTCTCAGGTTCTTGCGTGTTGACGACGTAGTCGGTCCAGCACGTATGTGGAATCGTCTGATGAATCACGCGTTCAAGAAGCAATTCGCTGACCTATTTCAGCGATATGCCGTCCGGTGAGTGAACTGACGAAGGCTGGTATCGCACGTCCTTACTAAATGTTCATTAGGACACTCAAGTCCGCCGTCAAGGATGAATTAACCATCCCGCAGCAACATAGATTTCTCGTTAGTATTGAGATGGGAAGAGTCGAACGTCATGTAGGTCATGATACGCTTGCATCAAAGGAAATTCTGACAGTAGATAAAGGTTTACGATCAAAATCTTGAGACCGCGTTAGTCGAGCTTGGTTTGGATGTGCGCGGGGTTGCTGCTTTTGAGGGATGGCAAGTGGATGCTACCCTGCTGCGGAATGTCTTGAGAAAGCTTCGTGGCATCTGTACACATCCTCAAGTCGGACAGCTGCATCGACCAACTGATAAGCTCTCTAAACCCGGTGCCCTCAAGAGCATCGGTGATGTCCTCGAGGTATGTCTTGCGATCATTTTGGGAATCGGTTGGGCTAATGGAATCAGTCTATGAGGGACCAGAACTGGCGCAATTTCATGGATGATCGTAAGGCCAAGGCAAGCTTTATTGTTCATGCTATACATGTTTCCAAGGGTTAACGCATTTCCCAAGGTTAAAGCCCTTGTTCGCCTTGCACAGCTTCAGCAATACAATAAAGAGAATCTTGGCCGATATCAATGTGCTTTGGATCACCTCCTACTCGCAGAACAAGAAACAAACAATATCATCGACGACGTCAAGGCCGCTATAGCAGAACACCATGTCAAAGGCGAAGCGCTGAAAACTGAGGCGCGAGCTCTCCGAGAATCTCGCCAGCAGAACCTTCCGGACCCATCGATGACTAACAAGGGCAAAGGGAAACAAGCGATGTCACCTCTGGGTGATGAGGACGAGGATATCGATGACATAGAAGACCCTGATCTCCCCAAGAACCCCGCAGGCGAAGAACACAGTATTAAGCGGCGAGCTCTACAGCAGCGCCTACGAGAGTGCTTGGTGGTTTTGCATCGTGTCAAATTCTTGCAAGGAGACGTGTATCACGTTCTGGGCGCATCGCAGTCAGACAAGGAAGATGCTTCGTATGCTGCAGCTGAGACGCTAAGGAGAGATCTTCTGAAAAGTACGCATTTTTCAATAGCTTTCCTTACATTCGCACTTATAACGCATGTAGCGACGGAGGAGAGTGCTAACAAAGCAATGACCGTATTGCATGCTGACGCTACTGCACGGGGGATTAACGAGGAGTCCTTGCAGATAATGCTTCCTTTTCTGGATAGGGGCGGTCTCAAATCGACACATCTCGTGAGCTCCCTTTACCTGCCTTCCGCTTTTGACGATGCTTACGCTATAAACAGTTTGATGAAGCCAATGACATCATAGACCTCGCGTTAAATGAACAGACCGCCCTTCTATGGGAGTGGCGCACCCGTATCCATACCTTGTTGACCCAGAAATTGGCAGCAAATGGTGACCAGGCGGATGGAGAGGAGTACTCTCGCACAATAGACACTCAGGGCGAGGCCGAGATATATATGCAGGCGTATGCCGCACTGCTTGCGGACCGTAGAGAGACAATTTCTGCCGAACGAACACTCCTTGCTGCGCACGATGGACGCGAACAGAAAGTTCGACGAACGAAAGCGGCCGCGAAAGCAGCTGCTTTGACAATACCAGACGACGAATTCGAGATTCCTGAGGATGTTGATGTTCAGCCTCAGCATGAAGTCCTGCACAAAGAGCTCACGGAGCAGCGTAAAGATATTCACGACCAGTTTTCTGGGAGGGCACTCAAATCCGTCATGGTCGATTTGACTGTCGTAGCAGCTCGCATCACGTCTGACAAGGATCTGGAGAAGATCATCGCCAGGGATGGCGCAAACTCATTACGGGCACTGATCGCACAACAAGGTTTGTCACCCTGATGGTGTAGCTGCACACACTAACTAGTAAACCAGTGGTACTCACGGATAAGCTCGATGCTGACTTGGGTCAACTGCGGAAGGTCTTCAATGAACGTATACTGTAAGTTCACAATCGATACAGACTCATAATGATTCACAAACTCCCCCACAGCTATTTCCGCCAACTGCAGGAAATTTCTGATACTGTCACCGAAGTCGTGTGGGATGGTACTGTGTTCTTAGCTATGGAGGAATGCGAAACCGAGCGAAGGGAGCTGGAAGACAAAATCAACACATCCCGTGCACGTCAGCGGTATCTAGATCATCTAGCGAAACACAAAGATGACTTCAACGACGAGGAGGACGAAAGTTGTATTCTTTGTAGATGTGACTTCAAGCGAGGATTCATCACCCAATGGTAAGTCGGCTTCTTTTGTTAGAGTTTTCGGGATCTGATCAACCCATATCGCACACAGCGCGCATGCCTTCTGCGAGGCGAGTTCGTTCATCTTTCACAGTGTGAAATTATCTTGACGCACACTAGGGTTGCATGAGGGCGTGGCTCGCTCGCGCAGGAAAAGCTTGCCCGGTTTGCCGGTGCGTTCATCCGTCTACCAATCATACCCCTGACAAGCCGCGTTCTTAGCGTCATCATCAACGTCGATCAGTTGCAACGTTTTACGATCGAAGCAGACAAGCCTGCCCCTGCTAAACCTGTCATGGCCAACCAAGAGCCCGCGCCGATGTTCCGGAGAGAAATCCAGTACAACATGATAGGTGAGGACACATTGATCGAGTTCGGGACTCGTCTTATCTGCGCCGCTGCACAGATCCTAGACTCTTTGGAGAAATACAAACTATGGAATCTACTGGAAGCTACGGCAGCAAGATACAGACCCTAGTCAGGCACTTGCTCTATATCCAGTACACCGACCCAGGTGCAAAGAGCATTATATTCTCGGCCTGGGCCGATTCACTGCATAGTCAGTTTTCAATGCTTCTGTCCTGTGTTTAATTAACAAACTTCTTTGGCAGTCATAGAACATGCCCTCAAATCTAATGGTTAAGGTTTTTATCAGCTCTTCTCGATAATATACTGACGGACTCACAGGTATCTCCTACTTGAGGCTCGACCAGGCTCAGGGCAGAGGCAAAGAAGGCGGTGCCAAGAGATTCCGCACCGACCCTACATTGCAAGTATTATTGTTACACGGGTACGCTCACAGCGCATGGTTGTTCATCCCTTTGTTCATCCCTTTTTAGGGAGAGAGATAATGCCGGCCTGAACGTGACTTGCGCCTCCCGCGTGTTTCTCGTTGAGAGCGTGGTGAACCACGGTTTTGAGGTTCAAGGTCGGTTCATTGGTTTGATCGTTAAAACCATTTCACTGATTCACCGCAGCTATCGCACGGATCGATCGTATGGGCCAAACTAAGCCAACAGAAGGTGTGTCGCACACAGCCCTATTCCGCCGACTCGCTTCTCAATATCGCTTGTCTAGTCTTCTGCTATTATGCCGAGGGTACTGTTCCAGTCCTAGCGTTCATTTCACGTTTCATCCCTGATTCATCCTCTCCAACAGACACCGTCGAGAAGAATATTCTTGACCTAGCGGCTCGACAGGGCCTCTCACTCTACACGAAAGACAATTCCGCTGGAACGCTCAATGTGACATCCTTCGCCATGGACGCCGAAAAGAAGATGGTCGATGCTCCAGGGAAGAAGAAGCAAGTGCAAAAAGGCGACTTCATATTCAAGTGAGATTCAGCGCTCCGTGTGCTCTCTTTATGCTTACCATATGTTCGGGTGCCAGAGTAAATGATATGCTGGCCATTCTCTTCCCTCATATGTTCGAGGAGATTGAGTACCTTCTTCCCCCAGAAGAACACGGCGATGGGATGGCCGTGGAAGTAGAACCAAGAGGGCGGCATGAGCAGCTAAATGCAGAAGCTGGACCCTCGAGACTTGCATTCTGAGTTCCTCGGTGCACCCGCATGCATTACGAGTAAATATGTAATTATGACTTCATATTAGATGGAATGTAGACTACAGTAAATACATGGTACTGCGAACAGGATATCTTAGAACGGCGTCCACGAACCAAAAAAAAATTCCAACAGAAGCGACAAATAGTAAACAGCTAGACAGCCCCCCTCCTCGTTCACTTGACGGTCTTGCCGACCTGGAGCGAGAAAAACGCCCATCCCGCATTGGTGCGTCGTGTACGCTTAGCAGAAGCGCCCGGGCAGTCTGAAGCTGAAGGATGGAGAGACACGAACGAAATTTCCGATATCTGGGGGGGATGCGATGCAAACAAGCAAGATCTAATTTATGCTTGCCCTTTGATGTGAAAAGTCCAAGTTGATGTTATCTGGCCGCCATCATGTCCGTCCATAGCCAGGGTCTTGAAATAGGCCACCTGGCCGCCACATGTTTGTCCGGAATATGGAGAACAGTCTGCACATGCGCATACACCGGTGTGAGGGGTGCTGAAGAATGCAAGAAAGTGGGTGCTGCCAGTGGATATCTGTGGTTGCGACTCGGAAGTGGATGTATGTACATAATACACCGGTGTACCAAAATATTAATAGTCTAATGCTGCGGGTCCGTGAGATCCCGCGTGCACAGCGTTTCGTCATTGGATAAGGGTTGTCGACGCAGTGTGCACCACCGTAAGAACGCTTTGTGCACTCGCGATCGAACGACGAATGACGACTAGATGGAGGGACGATGTGTGTACGGACTTGCTGTTGCGTCGCAACGATGCCTGAAAGTACTACGATAGACAGGATTTAAAAAATAAGCAGCTCAACATATAACCGACGCCACCCATATTTTACATCCTGCTCGAGCTCATTATGCAAGGTTTTTGAGACGATTTTGAGTCTTGACGATGTCGACATGCACGGACAATGCACGGAGTTACAAATTGCAAGTTACCGGTCCTGCCGGCGGCAACAATGCAACGACATCATCGATGATCATGGGCGTCGCATGACAGAACACTCCAAGTATCTTGTCAGCTCCTCTGACTCCAGGTATGCAACGTCCTAACACCGCATTTTTGTCTCTGTGGGATGGTGCTATGCTGCATTGTGCTGCAGAAGCAGAGACGCGGTGTTAAGACATCCCCGCACAAGTCTTGTTGTTGCACGGGTCTTTGCCGTGTGCTGATACCCCTATGCTCAAGATATCGGCTTGAACTTGATATGTGCCTCTCGCATATTCCTCATCGAAATCGCCGTGAACTAGGGAGGTACAACGTTGGTTTAGTTCCTGATCTTGAACACTCCAGCCATGTCACCTATTCACCGCAGCTATCACACGTAAAAACGTCCACCGTATGGGGCAAGCTAAACCAATAGAAGGTGTGTCGAACAGCTTTACCTGCTTCTGGATTCATTACATGTGTACTCTTCCAGCCTTTTCGCCGAGGGTACTATACTCCAGACTTGGAGTTAACGTTCATCCCTGATTCATGTCTACCTAACAAAAAAACTCCGTCGAGCAGAACCTTCTCTTCCTAGTAGGTCAAGCCTCTCACTCTGCACGAACCATTCCGCTAGAACACTCAATACAATTTCCTCCGCTGTGGGCGCCGAGGAAGATCGTTGATTCTCCAGAGAGTTATGAAACTGTTATGTGCAGAAGGTGGATACCCACTGTGCTCAGATCATCTGACGTTGGAAGAAGCACCTCTCCGAACTCGAAGGACGGCAGAGGCGCACTAGTATTCATATTTCTACGGTATTCTCCGCACGGCGCCCCCACTTCCGCAGGACGTGACATTCGGTCCGTCCAGCACGGGGACTTGTTTTTTTTTGTCAAAGCTCTTTCCCCTTTCATCCTGCGTCAATGCCCCGACGTAAAAAGAAGCCCACGAGTCAAGAAGGCGATAACGTGCCCTGCTCCCCCTCCAATCCCAGTGTACTTACACAAGTAACAACTCGCAGCACGTGCTTGTTCAGAATACTAGGTACAATAATGTCAGGCGCTCGAACGTGACTCCCATGTGTCCCTCGCGTGTCCCGTAAACTGCGGTAACTACGGTTCCACAAGTCCAGTCGCTTTGTCCTTGTTCCTAGTTTATGAAAACGTTGCAACCATTTCACATCTCTTCACTCGCAGTTATCCGAAAATTCCGAATCGACCGTATGCGGCAAACTGAAGCAATAGAAGGATAGAAGGTGCGCCTCGAAACAGCCTTAATATTCTGTTTTACCGCTTCTTAATTCATTACATGTGTAGTAGTCTTCTTCTACCATGTATTAAGTATGCCGATTCAGAGGGTGCTACCCCAGTCTTGAAGATCGTCCGTGATTCATGTTTTCCAACAAACACCGTCGAGAAGAGTATTCTCCTGGTGAAGGCCTCCATTGTACTCCACTCTGCTGGAATACTCGCCATGGACTCCGAGAAGATCTTCCATTATCCAGAATTTCAGACATGTCAGAAGTCGGACCTTTCAAGTTCCTTCTTGCTCGATAAGTAAATGTGCAAATTATGATTCATAAACTTCATATCCGAAATCCGGCTATATGCGGGAAACATGTATGCGTGCTACTAGAGCTGAACATATGAGTTGAGTTGAATATGGGGATGGGGATGCGAGGGGATGCGACTGAGACATGCAATGCAGTGGTGATAGACACAGAACAAAGGGGGATTAGTTTAAGACGCAGGTCCACGAACACAAAAAAAAAGAAAGAACGAAAGAAAAGGACAACGGAGCGAACAATAACAAAATAGATAGCTTAGAAGGCCCCGCCATCCCAGCTCGCTCGCTTGCGCTTATTATCGTTCACTTTACGGAGCTGCAGGTCTTGCGGCGAGACAAAGCTCATGCCGCGTTGGTGCGTCGCATGTGGCTGACGTGAACTAGTGCTTGCCAGAAGCGCCTGGGCCGTCTGAATCTGAAGTGCCTGCGAGAGAGTAGAGAAAGGCACGGGTGGTGCCGACTTCTGAGAAGGATGCGAACGTGCAAGGTCTAATGCTTGCCCTTGGCGTGACGTGTCGATAGTCATATGGTTGTGGTTCACATCATGTCCGTGTCCATGTCCATGTCCGTCCGTAGCATGACTGCTGAAGTAGTGCAAGTCTAGGTAAGGGACGCCATGGGGATCATTCGGATGTGATGGCCGCCATAAGTCTGTCACAGATGGTGTAGAAGGCTGCGTATGCATAGGTGCCAGATCGGCATGTGAATGGAGCAGGGTGTCGAAGAATGGGAGCGAGCGAGTGCTCGAGATCTGTGGTTGCGAAGTTCCATGACCCTGAGATGGGTGGCTGCACGCACCCCGATGTTCAGATGGGGGAACTGATATAGATCGGCCATGGTTGGATGAGGAGTGCATGTGAGGATGGCTCCGTAGAGAGCGGGTCGTGGTGATGGGTGTCGCAGGGGGCGTCGAGTGCGTCAGGTCAACGAGATCATCCATGTTATGTCGCGCGATGGTATACATATCCAGCGTGGAGACATTCAAAGACGTCTCAGGATCGTCTTTCTGCATGCCAACTTCGCTAGTGACTTCGCCCGAAATCTCCGCCTGGTCATTGAGTGTGATCGACGCCAGCTCAATCTCGTCAATACCCGGCAGAGCAGCGGTGTGCAACTGGAGCGGATGTAGGGCTGTGGCCTGCTGCATCCCGGAGAGTCCAAGGCCCGGTGTGCCAAACCCGAATCCTGCGCCGTAATACGTCTGCTGTGGTTGATGTGTCCGTGCACCGAAGATGAGGTCGCCGGCATAGTTGGAGTGATGCGTGAACCCCCTGAAACTGCTAGGCGCGAACATCTCAGGATCTGAGAACGTGGAATGCGAGTCCCCGACGCCGATGTCAGAGGTAAAGTCGCTCGGAAAGGAACTCGGAAAGAGGTCATAGCGGTCGACGACGCCGTGGTTGAGGTTATGAAAGGAGAATGGGGATGATGGTGCTGGAGACAAACCCTCTGCGAAAGATGACCCGCTGCTGGAGAATGCAGAATTATCAAGCCGGGGGTTGGCAGAAAACCAGTCTTGCGTACCCCACGCCGACTTGCCAATAGTGTTCATACGACGGTCGAAGGGAGAATGGCCAAGCAGATAATCCGAAGATAGATGCGATGATGTCGGAGAGGCAGCGGTCGCAGACCACGTAGCAGAGTTGAGAGGAGTATCTATGCTGGACCAAGTCTGTGATTGAGAGGAGTCCGTAAGTTCTGAGAGAGAATGCGATGCGCTAGGCATGAAGTCAGGAATAGATAGTGGCTCAGACAATGGATCTATGGTCTCCATATCCATCTCTGCTAGTCCGTCTGGCGAAGACGTTTCATCGGGGTGAGAGATGTCATGCACAATGGGTGGGCATCGAAAGAGCCTTGTGCCGCCTTCCTCTTCGCCAGCTGAGCTGTCATCTTCTTCAGAGCAAGTTGTGCTTTCTGGGACGCTCTTCCTCCCGCCCCTAAACACACCCTGCCTGGACTGCACGCGCTTCCTGTGGCCAGGGTCTGTGTAGCTACTGTGCGCAGTGAACTGATCATCAGTCGCTGAGCGAATGGGAAGTGGTGGAACACACTCTCTCCGCTTTTTTGGCGCATTCCGCGGCTTGTATCCCGCTGCTTGATACAGCTCGGGAAACGCGTTGCGGAAACGGTCGCGAAGGTCTGTCGATCGCCGATTCTGCTCTTGAAAGACAGGGTCTTTGACTATCGTAGCCCATACCGTACCGTGCTTCTCATAGCCAGCCTTGAGAGCGCGGTCCTCCTCCTCAGTAAAGGGACGACGTTTCTTGCTACGTGTCTTCTCAAAGATGGAGCGCCCATCTGGGAGAGTGGACCGGACTTTACTGGAGAGATGTGTCTTGGCATTGGGGTAGTGTTCCTTGTATGCGTCCGGGAAGTAAGTGCGAAATCTGGCGAAGTACGGGTCTTAATATGAATGACCGGAGATTAAGGAGTACGAACCGGTCCTTGAGGTCAACAGGGGAGCGGTTGTCAAACTTGAGCTTCGGATCTTTCAATATAGCCTTCCAGTTGCCGACACCCCACTGCGAAGAAATGAGCTTAATATTGAGACACCATTTACCAGTGGCGCAAGGACTTACCGTGTTGCAGCCCTCGACGAGCATTCGGGTCTCCTCCTCAGACCATTTCTTGCGTGGTTTCTTGTGCTGGATGATGAATGAACTAGTAGTTTCATGGCGGTCGCCGTCATCAGCAATCTTGCGCATCTTTCCCTTACGTTCCGGCATTGGAGCAGAGGTCTCAGCAACATGCGAAGTAAGGCCGGTGTCGTCACGGAAATTCCAGGCTTGCACGACTCTTGGGGAAGATGGAAGTGCGAGTGACACGCGTCTCTGCTTAAGTGCGGTAGAAGATGATGAGGATGTTGGGGAATTTGAAGAGGACAACACAGGAAAGGGGGCCGAGAAAGAAAAGGTGGCAGCAGTGGGTGGATTGCAGGTGGTGTCTGGTGATTCAGACATGGCAGAGACTTGACAAAGACTTCAGTTGGATAAAAAACGATAATCTTTTTGAATGTTGAACGGGAGAAGTTGGAATCGGATATGAATTGCAGGAGGCAGACCTCGCGTGAGGGTATCGGACACGTTGATTACCAGGCGTTGCCGGTGTAATGTGCAGCCTGTGCAGATAGTTCGAGTCGTGGACTGCAATGAGGACAGAAGAAATTGGAAGAGCAGGAATATCGATGACTGGCAGATTCAAGTTGTAGATTCTCTTGAGACTGAGTTTGGTCGTCACCGGTTGCTGAACAGCATGTTCTTTGACTTCACACCCTAAATCAGGGAAGCCTTGCTTCACCCCGGCATTACCCCCTCTTCTATACCACGGCTCCTTCCCTATGGTTCAAACATGCCCACACCAATTCTATATCCCACTTCGCGGATCCATCTATGTCCCATCGTGCCCCAACGTGCTCGCTAACCACCATCACAAAATTTCGTATCTGATCCGGAACAGTAACGTGTTCCTTCCAAAATTTATACAATGAATGCAGCATGTCATCGATTTCCTCCTTGCTTCGGGACAGTCGCCTTGACGCTCATCTCCAGTATGTATCCCGTGAAATGTACTTCATGCCGTAGCAGTCACCTGTGCCGCAATCCTCTCCTCCACATTTCCCATCTTCTCTATCCATCCTCCAAGTCGCGTAGCTAGCTCTCCTATTTGTGTCCGCGACAGAACACGAGGTTGTACCCACGTGATGCGCGCTTTTTGATCCACCTGGTCCAAGGAACCTCGAATCAACTTGAGGCTAGCGGCATGTACAATCGACATTTGATTATCAGTACACGCATCGATGATGTTTCCAATACAACGGAGAATGCACTGACCTCAGTGCCTTCATCACGAGATGTTCAACTTCGTCTACGGGAAGTCGCGTCTCCTCGGCAATAGTTTGGAATGACATCGTTCGGTCATTTGCGTTCCGTTTGAATACTGATTCGATGAGCGCCATCAGACATATCTTCTGTCGAAGGAACGGGTAGTTTTCTTCCAAAATTGGCTGTTGCACAGCTCATTTGTCAGGATGTCGGAAAACTACGGCGCGAGTTTCCGTGCACGTACCTCCTGCGGAAATAGTGGTGCCAGTGCTTCGAATTTGCCAATGTTGCCTTCGTTGAATGTGAATAGCAGCTTCTTGATCCAATCATACTGCGTGTTGTCTAACGCGTCGAGTATTGGATGCATCAACTACCACCGATGAAGTCAGTTAGCAATCATCTTTAGGCTGTGACCGACGAAAGTAGATTTTTCAAATTCACGAATCGGCTTACCAGCTCCCCAAAATTATAGATAGTGTCACCGAGGAACGCCGAAATACCAAGGTCGTGCGCACGTAGTAAACGTTCTTCTGCAGTAAGGTCTGTTGCTACATCCACACATGCCAGATACAGCAGCGAATGCTTATAATACGGCGCATATTCTGCTTTGGCCTGTTTTCGGCAAGTCAACGAGGTGAACTATGACGTTCTCGAAGATTCTTGCCTTGTAATAGTCAGCAGCAACCTTGTAATATGACGCGTTGACGGCTGTGTCAACTCCTTCCAGTCGATCGAGTGTCTTCCAGGCAGTATCCATATCAGTCTTTGTACCCTCTAAATCGCCATACACCAGCTTTGCATACGCAATGTTTGCGAGCAGCAGCACGTATGCCTCCTGTGATGTTTCGGCATCGATCCGCAACAGAATGGAGTTGAGGAACACGAGCTGTGTTTGTGGGTCTTCATCGAACATCAGGTTAGATGAACTATTATTGGGGGATAAACCTACTATCAATCTCCTTTGACACTTTGGTGCCCATCTCCACGAGTTTTAGTTGATTCAATTTGGACTCAAAGTCGCGTACGAAACGCTCAAATACATCCACGCGATAGGGCCGTGATAGCGGGTGGTCAAAAAACTCATATAGCTTGAGTGTTAATTGGTGCCATAGTCTATGTCATCGATCAGTAATGTATATACTATATGCAATCCCCTTACTTTCTCGTGTGGAGGTCGCTGAATGATTGAAAAAATGGATGAAGCTCCGCTGGGGTAGCTGACAGGGCAGTCGCGATGAACTCATCCAGATTCAGTTTCTGCGGCTTCGGGACTTCTACCGGGATTGCAGGGGACGATGGCATGGTTTCTTCAATGCACGCAACGTCGTCCAAGTTTAATGTCCTTGCGATATATGAGAATGGAAGTGTTGCGGTGAAATATGCGTGACGCGTACGTTCTATGCCACACAAGGCGGAGAAGCGTCGTGGCAATGATTTGGCCTTGTTTGACAAGAGCCTTCAAAAGTAACATGACCAAATAATGAACTGATCGCCAGCCCCACCATGACTGCTGCGATCCAGATGGTTGCGGGTCGGTCATGTATGCCTAGAGGTGACTGGAGAGATGATGGTGGAGAGACCATTTGATTAACTTAGAATTCAAAATATTTTCGCAGGATGACGCCCACAGCACCTCACCTGCGCCACCCAGAATGAGAATATACTCCTCCGATACTGTGAATATTAATAGGCCCCGTGGTTTCAGCGCCAAAGCCTTCAGGACCTGTATCCGAAAAGTGTAAGTCAGAGATCCTCGAAGTCTCATGTCAGGATGATGTGCTACGTGCACGGATGTAAGTTTGTGGTCCGGTATCAATCTCATGATAAAAATTGCAAAATGCAAATGCGATAACTTCGATCCGCCGATATGCAAGTATATATCACATATATCTCCGTCGGATGAAGCTCTCCCTGACCGCACCCGATCACTGCGCCGAACTGTGCATGGTGTGCGCATCGATGGCACACTGAAATCGAACGGCGGCCCGTGACGCGCAGTGCCACGTGATGTGATTGTTAGGTCGGAGCTCGATGGCAACTGCCGCTTAGACTGTGCACTTATCTTGATCGCGATTGTTTCCAGCAACCCTGCGCCTCTCTCACTCATTATCTTATTCGACATGGTGAGTCCCAAACACAGCGCAATGATAAGGCATAGCTGATGCAGCTCTGGACAGTCATCCGGTGTAGTACCAGCTCCTGAATGCCGTGAAGCATTCACAAAACTGAAGATGTCCAAAACCCTCAAGTACATAACGTTCAAGATAAACGATAAGAAAACAGAGATTATCGTAGACAAAGAATCAAGCGATGCCAACTACGAGACATTTCTGACAGACTTGCCGCCCCATGCTTGCAAATGGGCTGTCTACGACTTCGAATTTACAGAAGATGGGTCACCGAGAAACAAACTTTGCTTCTTTTCCTGGTAAGAATGCAATTCATTTAGCCCGTTGTGTGTTACGTTGGGGTGCGTTCAATGCGCTTAACTCCTAACTTTAGGTCGCCAGACACGGCACCCATTCGGGCAAAGATGGTCCACGCAGCCTCAAAGGACGCACTGCGGAAGACTCTAGACGGGATTGGAGCTGACATCCAGGGAACGGATTCTGTGGAGGTCTCATTTGAAGCTGGTTCGTATCATCTATCTCGATATTGACTGTGTTCCTATTGTGATCACGCCACTCAGTCCTCGAGAAAGTGAAGCGTTTCAGCCGGTAGACGGTCGCTCTGTGCCACTATGTTGATCTGCCATGTTAGCTGTGGGTTCTCCTTCTCTTACGCTGTTGGTCTCCCTGATTAAAGTTTGTTTCTCAGCAGAAGATGCGCGTTACTATTTTGATATGTATATGGTAGTCACCGCATAGGTTGTTTGTAAAGCTGTAAAGGTTCCATGATACGAGCAGATGTAGCGAAGACTTTCCAGAGTATGAAGCGTCCGAGTTTCCATCGATGCACATGGAAGGCATCGAGAAGAGACCTGAGGTAAATCATGAAGTATTCAAAATTAAAATGAGAACGAACTTCAAGAGTCAAGACGCTGCCGCTTACTAAGTGTCCCCGCCCAACTCACCACAGCTAGGGGCACTTTGTTACTAACCATGTCTACTGATACTGCAACAACCCTCCGCACCAAGTCGTATAATTACGACGATTCTAACGCTGCTGCCACTCGCGGGAACCCCGGGCCACTTGTCATCGAGGGCTTTGATTGGGTCGGTGTCCTCCAAATCTGCTGCTGTGTTCCTGCGAGATGAAGATGACAATTTCGATATTGATAACAGGGATCCTGCTTGTTTTGCTCGGGGGGTATGTCACATCGCCAGTGGTCATTAGTGTCGTGACTGTAGCTTATACTCCGAGTAGGCTCTTTACCCTATGCATATGGATAGCGTCAATTGCAATCTTCATGCGGGCGCTGAGAGACCAAAGGCATCTATAATATCGCTAATGGAGGAGTTTGGCGAAGAGGAATGCAAGTTGCAGTGCGTGCGCGATTCCGAGCCAGGGTTTGAACTGGACTGGGATGCTGTGACGCTGCACTCAGAACAGAGGTTTGAAACGACTTTGAATCGGTACCTTGATTGATTCCACCGGGAGCACTCGAAGCATGTGAGTGCTCAAATGATAATGGTTCTAGCTCTATTCATATGACCGGTTCTGCACAGATAACCACTGTTTCAAGTTTAGCTGACGCATAGCCTGGGAACGAAATGTAAGTATGGCATGGTATAATTGACGAGAACGAAGTTCAAGTTGGATGAAAAGAATGAGACCTTGCGTTTAGATTTCGGTAGTCTCAGACCATAGGTGAATGAAGATAGTCACTCCTTCTATAGGATTTGGAGGTCGGTTTGGGCCAGTGTTCAGTACTGAGTTAACCTCGAAAAGATGATCGTCACCTCAAAACTTGCGGTTCATATGTCAAGGTCACGTGAATGACGCCAAGAAAGAGGTAACATAATCAAGCTCTCTTTGACTCTCACTCACGCAGGGACGTCGACAAGTCCTGACAGTCATCGCAACGTTTTAGCATCGGTAATGTCAGGCTTGATGATACAGTGTCCACAGGTATCCACATTTTGTTCTAGATTCAACTACCCTGTCTTGTGACGGAGCTCTACAACTGATCGCCATGGCGCAGAACCAATCACCGGCTACTTATAATTATTGTTCGGCTCTACCCCGTATCAGGAACGCAACGTTGCATAAATTTTGTGGAGAGGCGAACTGCGCTGACAGAGGGGAACGGCAGACACGAACGAACCTCGTGTACCTCTTTTCTTCCTCCCATCTCAAAGAGCTGCTTTAGCCAACCGACCAAGGTTTTTATATCCTGTATGGATCCAAAAATACCGGTATGTTCTACGGATAAACATAGCGTCGCTCATATCTATCCAGGTATCCATTGCGCAGCTCTTTCAAACAAACTGCGTTCCCTCTCCGGTGGATACGCAGCTCATTAGCCAGCTCCTCACAGAGCAAAATCTGGGGCTTTCGATTGTTAATGAGGAACTAGCACGCGCGCGCGCAGAAGTTTCGCGCCTGGAGAATAAACATGCTACAATCATGGGAATTGTCCATCAATTGGAAGCACTAAGGTCTCCCATCCGCCGCATGCCGATGGAGATCATGGTGAAAGTATTCGATCACTGTGTTGGTGTCGATGAAATCCAGAAGCCCGATCCTCTTCGAGCTCCCATGTTATTGGGTCAGGTCTGCAGCGCCTGGAGAGAGCTCGTGGTCGCTCTCCCTTGCTTGTGGAAGAGTCTCAAGGTTGAGTTTCCATCCGAAACGCAAAGCTGGGAGAATGTCATGCAGTCGAGGCTCATGTATATGCACGTGTGGATATCACGTACTAAAGCTCTCCCAATTTCCCTGATCCTCGAGCACCCTCAAGGATCTCCGATTCCGTGGGCTGCTCTCATGTCCCTTGACAAGGAGATCCTAACTCTTGGGTGCCGCATTCAAGAACTGTCCCTTTCCTTTTCTCCGCTTGCTCTCAGTTCCTTGTTGACGTTCACCCAAGGTCCTCTTCCTCACCTACAACATCTTGAGCTCCATAATAGCAACCAGTTTCCTAGCAATGACAATCCATCACCATTGTTTCTTCACGAGGCACCCAGCCTTCGCAGTCTCTCGATTGCGTGGGGTAGTCTTGATACCACCCAGTTCATCGTTCCTTGGAGTCAAATGACACAGTTGTCTCTTCAATATAACGCTAGTCCTTTCTGGAACCCTGTTCATACCGACTATCTCATTGTGCTTCGCCAATGCCTTAATCTTACATCTTGCTCTCTCGGAATAGGAGCGACGATCATTGACATCTATCCGGATATGATTGTGCCTGTTACACTTCCCAAGCTCGAGTCACTGAGAGTACGCCTGTTCTGCCACACTCCCTATGTCCAACATTTCTTCGATGAACTTTATGCGCCTAATCTGCGCACCTTCGAAATTCAGAATGTCAGTCTCGCCCTGGGTTCATTTGCAGGTCAGACGGAGTCTATCCCATTTATCTCACGGAGTGCGAGCACCCTCGAGAACCTCTCCTTTGACAGGATCGATATATCTGGGGCCGATGTGTTCTCGTGCCTCTCTCAGATTCCTCATCTACAACGCCTACGCTTCTTGCCTGGCCCTCTTCGACTCAATCATGACCTTGTTGACAGCCTCCGTTTATCCGAAACACCTTCTATCTGTCCTCAATTGAAATCTTTGAGTCTCAAATGCTCATCAACCATTCCCATCGATAAGGTGATGGCACTAGTAGAGTCGAGGTGCAACGGTAGTCCCAAGTTGGAAGAATTTTGCTTGCAAATCGCTACACTTAATGGTGGGTATGGACGGGATACGCGGGGTCAAAAGATAGAGCAGTTGGGAGAGTGTCTGAATCAATTCGTGGAGAGGGGGTTGGAGGTCCACCTGATGGAGGCAAAGCCGTCGGGTTGAGGCTGGAGGCCGCCCCCTTGTACAAACGAATCAACCCCTGTATTTCTTAATTCTCATTGGTCCATGCAAATCTTTAATGTATATCCCATGTTAATTATACATCGCCTCGCTGAGTGTTCCGGATTGAATCTACCTCCTGTAAACCAATAAGGGGTTCTTTAGTGGTGTCGTAGTCTTAAAACGATGACCATCTAGTATAACCATGGAACTAGTCTGTAAGGCACCTTCTTGGTATAGCGTCTCCAATCGTCTCCGAAATATTCCTCTAACATCGCCTCCTCCCTCCGGACACGACCTCCGACTAAAATATACCAGAAACTACATAATGCCATCCAAATACATGCCAATATCCACTTGACCGCCTGGTCCGATGATGGAAAGACCCCAGAACACGAAACCAGCCATGACCGAGGGTGCAGATGGCAGAGCATAATGCCCAGGAAAAAGCACCACATACCGGAATAGCTGGGGTGTCGAACGATAGAATATGGGCCTGAGGTGACCAGCTTATGACCCTGGCGGATACTCAATTCGAAGGTAAATAACCTCCCTAGAGTTCGATAGCAGTGAGAACGAATAACGGCACCGATGATGCTCAGGAAAAACCCAGCAACGAGTGCGGCGGATGGCAGAGTAAAGTCAAAGTCCGGGAATAAGGGACTGTGGATTAAAAGGGAGGTTACGGATTTCGAGATAGCTGATTCATGTGCAGTTGCGAATGCGACAAAAATTTCAGCCAAAACGCAAGCGATAGGTATGGTCTTAATGAGTAAATGATCAGTAAGGTGCAAGATACTCTGGAACTGGCGATAAAAAGTACCTTCATGAAAATGGGTAACCAAGATATGGTCAATTCCAGACCAGTGGGTTTCAAGCGTTCCTTTGAATCAGGTGTGGGATTCGGGGGTGTCAGGGAATACAACTGTGCCCCTGTAGCACAGATAAGTAAGCAGACCTTGCCTGCAACCATATTGTTAAGAGGAAATAAATCAAGAGATCACTGTCAGAATAACCTGTTGGTCGTCACCAGTTAAATATCTAGCATCGCTGTTTGGGTATGTTATCGTTATGCAGCATAGTTCTGATGGCGTCTTGAGCATTCTTGAACCAAACGTTCTGGGAAGCGGTGTTAAAAAGAAGAATGGTGGTGCCAGGAACCAGGACTTGCTTGGTACCACATAGTGTATGTCTGACAGTATGTACTCACTAGAGTTTGGTCCGAAGTATGAACTGCTGTCGTGAGTATTTGGAACTTCATTCTTCATGCTGTAGGTTCAAGAATGCTCGGGAGTGCTCTGCCACATCAAGCTGCATCCATTATCCGATCCGATCGCCGCCTTCGGTTATTTGGTTAGTCGTCGGTTCAGTTAAAAAATCGCGACGACACCAACCTCACACGACCACGCCCCCGGCCAACCTGTCTTCACTACGCCCTCGGCGATGTCCAGAATAGATAAGAAACATTGTCTCCTCGTTACCTCTATGTACGGCAGCACTTGCCACACATTCGACCATGACGAAGTAGGCGGGTCAAAGTATTGGGAATTAGTGTCTAGGGTTCTGGCTGACGAAGGTAAGGCCGACGGGTTGATGTGCCTGGACGGTGTACTGCGGGCTGTCACCTTGTGAGCTGTTAAAAGCTACCGTCATGAGTGCCTGGAACTTGGTTATTTATGCTTCAGGTTCATAGAATGCTCGGAGGTGCTCCACCAGATGAAGCTATCGGACTGCCACCTTCGGCTATGTTTCAGACCCGGCTTTCGACATGTCTAGCGCATAGAGCACCGTAATCTGTGGTCGTCTGTCTAGTCAGAAAGGACTGCAAAATTGCCACAGCATGAACCTCATACAATCATGGCGCACTGCCAACTCATCTCGAGTACGACCTCCATGACATTCAGGACGGGTATGTGGTGCGCTGCCCCCTCATCAGATCCGTGGACCGGCACGCACTCGACCACGACGAGATAGGCGGGTAAAAATATTGGCGAATTGAGTTAGCGTCTCAATTTGTGGAGGGGACTGGAGCTTCCAGCTGCTTAAGGCAAAGCCAGAATTGATGTACTTGGACAATGTGCCGTGGGCTGGACGAACTGTTACATACCCTTGTAATTATTGGTTCTCATCTGTGGATGCATTAACAATGTATATCCCGTGAGACTGGTACCTCCTGTAAACCAATGATCAACGATTCTTTAGCGGTGTCATAGTCTTAGTACAACCATGGGACTAGTTTGTAAGGCACCTTCTTTGTGTAGCATTTCCACTCGTCTCCAAAATGCTCCTCTAACATCTCCTCCTCCTTCCGGACACGACTTCCAACTACATTATAGAAGAAACAACACAATGATATCCAAATACATGTCAATGTCCACTTGACCGCCTGATCCGATGATGGAAAGATCCCAGAACATGTAACCAGCCATGACTGAGGGTGGAGATGGCAGAGCAAAATGCCCGGAAATAAAAACCACCCAGCGGAATAGCTGGGGTGTCGAACAATAGAATATGGGCCCGAGGTGACCAGCTTATGACCCTGGCGGATACTCAGTTCGAAGGTAAATAACCTTCCTAGAGTCCGAAAGCATTGGGTACGTATAGCACAGCCAATGACAGTCAGGCAAGACCCGGCAATAAGTGCGGGTGTTGACACGGTGAGGTCGAAGTCTGGGAGTGACTGACTGCGGACTAGGAGGGAGATTATCGAACTCGAGATGGCTGATTCATGTGCAGTTGCTAATGCAACAAAAAATTCAGCCAAAGCGCATGCGCAAGGTATGTTCTTGATGAACAAACACTCAGTGAGATGCAAGATGCTCTGGAACTGGCAATAGAAAGTATGTACCTTCATTAAAACGACCACCCAAATGATCAGTTCCGTACCAATGTGTTTCAAGCGCTCCTTTGAATCAGGTGTAGAATTCGGAGGTGTCAAGGCATACAGCTGTGCCCCGGTGGCGCAGAGAAGTAAGCAGACTTTGACTGCAACCATACTGTTAAATCGAGGTGTATCCGTCAGAATAACCGGTGTGGGTCATCACCAGTTAAATATTGAACGTTCGTTGTTTGGGCATGTTATCGTTGTTATGTAGCGTGGGTGGGGTTGTTATTATCGTCAAACTAGACGCTTGGGGAAGTGGTGTTGAAAAGAAGAATGGTGTCTGGATCGAGAGCCCGGCAACGGCGCTACAGCCGCTAGAGTCTGAGGCAGGAGCTGCCGTCATGGAGAACTTGATTTTTATACTTGAGGTCCACCATAGAGAATGCTCGACCAGACGAAGCTGCCTCTATTATCGCATTGGACCGCCGCCTTTGCCAATCTGAGGGGAATGTTCAGCTTTGACATGACTAGCGCGTGGAACACCATGATCTTCCAGCCTCGTAGTCATCGGTTCAGTGAGAAAGTATCACACAATGTTTTTGACACGAACCCCATATGACCACGGCTCCCCGCCAACCGGTCTTTAGTACGGCCTCAATGACGTCAAGGACAGGTAAGAAACTGCCTCCGTGTAAAGCAATGACCGCCACGCATTCGACCACGTAGGCGGGTCAAAACATTGAGGGGTTGAGTTAGTGTATAAATTCGTGGAGAGGGCTGGAGCTCCAGCTGACGAAGGCAAAGCCGAACGGGTTGAGGTGCTTGGACAGTGCGCTGCGGGCTGTCCCTCTACGAACTGTCACACGCCCTTGTAATTCTTGGTTCTCATCTGTACATCCATTAACAATGCATCTCCCGTGATAATGATACCTTGTGTGAACCAATGATCAACGATTCTTTAGCGGTATCATAGTCTTAGTACAACCAAGGGACTAGTCTGTAAGGCACCTTCTTTCTATAACGCCTCCACTGCTCTCCGAAATGCTTCTCTAACATTACCTCTTCCTTTTGGATACGACCTCCAACTCCAGAGCATAAGACAGTGGTCAATGCTACCCATAAGAAAGCCAATGTCCACTTGACCGCCTGGCCCGATGGGGGAAATATCCCAGAACAAGAAACCAGCCATGACCGTGGGTGGATATGGCAGAGCATAATGCCCAGAG
>KV448555.1:0-23087 GCA_001658105.1 Rhizopogon vinicolor AM-OR11-026
TCTTGTTGCTTTTCAGGTCAACAAGCTGAATCTGTCCATTCTGAAAGATAGAGAAAACTCCATCGCCGGCTACAGAATGTTCATGAGAGTTTGAGTTGTTTCGTGCTACAACTGACCTTCCGGAACCCAGTGCACGTCCTCCCGTGATGCATCGAATATTCCGTTAAATATGTGGTCCAAGGATATTTTCCTGGCACCTGGTAGTCGATAGGTTTTCCCTTTATATAAAGACGTCGCAGCGAACAGTCCAATTGAAGCGGAAATGAGAACAAGAGTTGCTAGTGAGATAATCAAGTATTTCAGGCTGGCAGGCCCCTTTGTTACAGACGTAAGCAAGAGACGAGAGAAAGAAGACTGCAACTGACTTTGTTCCCTCCTAGCGTCAAGTGGTTTCCCGGCTCTGTGTCAATGAAGACATTCCAATCATTTAGGACAGTGACATCATCCTGCTTCTCAATGAGGCCCTCGCCTTCATCTTCAGAGGAAGGAGCGTCGAAAGGGCCTTCTTCGTAGTACTCAGGAGGTCTGATGACGGGCGAAACTGAGTGTTCTATCCTCGAGCGAGAAGCCGGAATATGGGTATCATCGTCTCCAAAATCGTCCTCCGCTCCATGGACATGCTCATAGGCTGAAGTAGACATCGGCAATTGCTGTAGTAGACATCGGCAATTGCTGCAGAGCATCCGAACTACTCAAGATTCTGGGGCGTCAACGTTTATTAAACAGTTGTTCGCTGGAAGGACTCTATTAGCAGTTACATAAGCATTGACTCAGGCTCTCGATATCCAAGTAGCCTCTAGTAAGTACTCGACAGCAGCTTGCAGCAGCCATGGCCCCATCTCGGGCTTCGAATACTAGCTGGGACCTTTTGTTCGAGGATCGCGGGAACCGTCGGGATGAGGACTAAAAGATAAACGAGTGTATCTCAGTCACGTACTTTGTAAGTAGCGGACTAACTCACCTAAAAGATAGACGAGTGTATCTACTATAGTTAGTAAAGGATTATAAGTAATAATGAATGGTCTCACCTCAGTCGCGTACTCTGTAAGTAGCGGACTGAGGATTCAGTACTTAAGTAAATGTACTGCTCCGAATCATGTGATCATTAGTAAGCTGTACTCGACGTACCGATAACCTCCAATATTAACAACAGGACCCAATTCTCCTCATATCCCAGGCACGTCGTTCATTGTCTACATTGATTTCCGTTCGATTGAGTGTCCATTTCAAATCGTTTCAATGCAAACTCTTCATTATTTGACTCTCTGCGTTCTCATCCCACCATTATTGTCGTTTTTTGCAGAGCCTGGAGCACTTTTCTTTGAAGGAGGAGCAACGAATGTTGGTGCGTAGATACTACACATTCATACAGGATAGGCTTGAGAATGATACTATTAGGGATGATCATGGATTGGCGAGAAATGGCTGGCCGTCCAACTGTACGTGGGATGCAGGGCGAAGATAGGTGGAACGCTTACTATGGCGCCTGGAGTGGTGGTAAACAACTTGTTTCCGGATGGGTGGAAAGCATGCGGAACGGTCGGACAGACCCTACGCGAGGCTGGGTAATAGCATTCTCATGGATGTTCGCATACTTTGCGGAGTATGTGATGCATAATCCAACTGGCCATAAGACTAACCATGCTAGCATATACTACTTCTGTATTCTCGTCCGACGGCCACGCCTTCTCTTGGATTTTGCGCTAACACTCGGATTCAGCCACATCGTACTCACGACTTATTACTCGGCTTCGATACCCACCTCTCTGTTCTTTTGGATCGTCATGTTCACATGGTCGACAACAACAGTAACTATTGCGGAGCAAATTTGTGTCAAGAGGGAGATGACTGAAGGACTATGTAGGAATGACAGTTATGACAGCCTATATAAGGATATATGTAAGTTTATATCACAATCTTCGGGTTTCAGTGATGGCCCGCCACCGGGCTCCATAGGGGTTGTATCTGTTTATTTCCTGCTTGGTTTATATCGGTGCGTTCGGAGTCAAACATGACTTGAAAATGTCTGCCAGTGCGACTGCTACAGTGGTGGGACCAGTGGCTATCATATTGTATTGATGGCGGTATACCACTGGCAGGGAAATATTGAAGTGGATGATCGCACCTGAGGAGAATGTATAGATCGTCATGATACTCGTAGGAGAACCGAGCTATGCTGGCTGAGAATCTTGCTTACCGTGTTTTCATGTCAATCTTTACAGGTGCCTTGCTCGTTCTGCTCTGTTGGTAACCGGGTTACAACTTGAGCTTGAATATTTGACCTTGCATCACAACTTGAAGGTGATATATCCGCCATCATCTGCCGCACTTATTTCGATCAACCTGAACCGTACCAAAGCCAAAGCGCTTGACACAAGATAGTCTGTCTCATACATTATCGAAATTATAAATCGAGTATTGCACACATTCGGCGAGCACCAAAATGCACCCTTCGAAAGGCTATACGACCACTATATTCTCGTCATTTCATGTATACGTATCAAATGTTGGGAACTTCATGTTTTAAGGATATACCAGCCTTGACCGCGATTCTCAGCGCAATCTCTCGTACAGCTCTTACCTCCTCGACTGTTGCTCCATTACGAATAGCGCCAGTCAAGTGCCATTCAACCTGACGAGGCGTGTCGTTTGCGATGAGAGCAGAAATCATGGCAAATGATGTCTCCTTGGCCGATGTCACCTCTAAGAATGCGTACACATACCCGTACCCAAGTTTCGTCGTGAAGTGTTCTGTGGGTGGTCAAATTCAGGGGCCGAGTTAGAAAGATCTATATGGGCATCGTGCACACACCGAGGTCAGGGTATATGGATCTCAGCATGGGCTGAACTGTCGTAGCGGTATCACCGTAAGTTGAATCAAAATATGCTTGACCAGCTGCTGCAATTTCCTCTTTCGAACGACTGGGATCACTGTATAGAACGGGTGAGAAGGAGAGAAAGAGGAGTATTTCGCACACGAACCGCAGAGGCTCTGTGTCTCGAAGTACTTCTGGAGTGGCTTCATACAGCGTTGCAAGAGCGTTGATCGCCTAGAGATGATCTTGTGAGATCACTAGTTTCAATAGATACGGCCCAATAACTTTAGGATAACCAGAGATCATGCCAGACTTGAAGATGCCATCCCTCATCTTTCGCACTAACAACCTACGATCTTCATCCGAGGTGCCAGGGAGCTTGTCGAGATCCTCAAGGGCATACCTGAGTACATGAGGGACTCCGTCAGGACAGTTGCTCGAACTAAAGGCTATGCCGGCAGCCAAGAACCAGTCGCCGTCGACGTAGTTCGATGGTGCAGGATATAGAGATTTCAGTTCGTCAAGAAACTCGGGAGTCGCGAAATCAGCCATTCTCGCCTGTGTAATGCTAAGAAAATGCCGCTGACAAAGAAGGCGAGGCTGCAACGTTGACTCAGGCTATCTATAGTCCTGCACTAGCCCGGAGCTCCCCGCTCCACCTGTTTGCCCTAACTTACTTATATTGAGAATTTCCGCCTTGCGTGATATCATGCATGATGCTGCAGAATGTACATAGTTCAGAGCAGCATTCACCACATCACCGGAGACCACCGGTTACCACAGGAAAATAGTGGACTTGTCCATTTGTCGCACGCCTAATTGCAGGTTCCTCGATAACTTTACTTATGTAAGATTGTTCACACTGCATACTGAAGTTCTACAGTGTGCGAAGAAGGTTTTCGACGCCTCGGGTAACGCCGACGCGTAACTGCTACTATACCACGAAAACTCACTTATTTTTGTTGAAAGTAGCGTAGATCTACTTGATTTCATGTATACTTTGAAGCTTGCTGGTCAGAAATTCAAAAAAACCAAAATTCAAAATTTTCGTCACAAGAATTTGAAACATGGTAATAAAAAAAAAAAAGGAAAAAAAAGGCCCTTGGAGGCTCCAGGAAGCATAACCCATGAACAAAAACGACACTATATAGCTCTGGGGGGATTATTCTGCACCCCCGCAGTGTTGCTAACGCGTGCGAGGACTTCGGCCGTTACCTCAATCCGTCTATGGAACTTGTACTTCTTCACGGCGAATGCAGCTTGTCGTGCGTCGAGTCCTTTGCTGATTTCAAATAAATGAATGTGTTGTTGCCAATGGATATGAAAACACTACCCAACCTGTAACCATCCATATAACGCCAGGATTTACGGAAAAACTGCCGAATAGCCAATGTGTCGCAAAGATCGAGGCATTCAGGGACAAGAGTCTTTGCAGTCGTGAATGTAGTACCGTCTGACGCATTACGAAAACCTAAGCATTCATCAGATCATTCAAATCGTTAAGTGTTTGGAGCGAGGGCCTCGAATGGTGTAGTAGGCTGCACAAGAGTGAATCGAGTATTGTTGCTCTCACGCTAGGTTTTCATCTGTTTTGCTTTTTTGGTTGGTCGAGACTCGAGGCATATTCCTTCAATATTAATATTGTCGGGCCAATCGGGTCACATGTGAGCACCATAAAGTTCGATTTTTGGTCCAAAGCTTTGGGGAAAAGCTGAAATTAGTAAAAATAGCATATTTTATACATGTTCAAGCTGAATTAGTGAATTTTCGACGCTGTTCAGAGGCGCTGCTTTTGTGTTGCGTACACTGTAGTTCGGATCTTCTTTGCACGATACCACAATCTCGCTTCAAACTTGTTGATCAAGATGCCAGGTGAGCACTGTTTTGATGATGTTACAGCCTACTCACACTGGCAACGATAGACCTTGACCCCACGGTTGACTTCATAGCAGGCACAGTATCAGGTAGAGTTATCGCACTCATCAAGGTCTGCTGATTTCTATAGTATTCCAGGCATTGCCGGCCTTCTCATTGCTCACCCGTTTGACACCGGTATGTTTTGCGTTGCTCGTGTATATTGAACTTGACTGGAGGTCCGCGTCATAACCTTACAATAACGGCCAGTCAAAGTCCGCCTACAAAATCCTGACCTATCTTCGAAATATCATTCAGTATCACATGCATTTGCGACGATCATTAGAGAGGAGCGCTTCATTGGCTTATACAAGGGTATTGCTTCGCCTCTGGTCTTGCTTTTGCGTATAAATGCTATGACCTTATCTTATGCGGAAAATTAAAGGCAACCTGCGCTCTTTTGAACGGTCTTATATTCGCGTCCTACAAGTTTTTCCTCAAAATGCAAGTGACGGACGATGTTATTCCTTCCCTTACCCAAGTTGCAATTGCTGGGAGCTGTTGTGGTGTTGTCACGTCGTAAGCGCTCTACACGAGAAAATTCCAAATGTAGTAGGTTGGCAACTAACCAGCGTGGACGCGTCAGATTTCTTTCTGCGCCCATCGAACTCATTAAAACCAGACAGCAAAACATGTTAGAGAGCGGACTAGGCAGCGTCTCTGCAATCAAACTTGCATCTACTATTTATCGGAAACACGGGCTCAAGGGGTTATATCGCGGTTTCACCGCTACCGCCCTCCGTGATACTGGATATGGTGCATACTTCCTAGGGGTAAGCACCCTCACGGCCTATATACCGTAGTTGACGTCCGCTGGAAAGTACGAGGCTACAAGTCGATACCTCACTGCTAGTTCTAGTTTGCTATTAGACCCAAGTCAAACGGAATCCCTGCCCCTGTGGGTGTTATTTGTCAGTGGAGGGGTGGCCGGCGTTGTTGGTTGGCTCCCGACATTTCCGCTGGACGTTGTGAAGACACGCATGCAGAGCACCGAGGCTCAAAACGCAATACAGTCAGAAATCGAACCATATCGCACAACGATATCAACGATCCGGCATTCATATCAGACAAGTGGCTTTAGGGTCTTCTTTCGCGGATTGAGCCCAACCCTGATGCGGTGAGTTGTTGAGATGCTCTTATGAGCGTAGCTATAAAACTGCACACAAAATTCTTATTCGGTTGTTTCCGTCCCAGGGCTATTCCAGTTAACATGGCTATATTTGCGGTATACGAGACTGTTGCACGCATACTGTCATGATCATCGACTGTGCTCGGCAGATTAATTAGAATATAGTGGAGTAGGGGACCCCTAGGCGAGGGGCAGCCCAGAGTCGGAGACGGACGGAGAGAGTCGCGCTTAGTCATCCGTTAGGTTCATAGTCGGATGTCATAGAGTAGTTCTGCATCTTGCCTTTGCCAGCTGCTCGGGGGCTTAGCCTGCCAGACTCGGCCACTCCAATAGTTATTATGCGAGTCCGAGGCTTTTCGACGCAGTAACTGACCAATTGGTTACAATATATTACGATTGGGGTGATATAGAAAGGGTCGATCTTTACTGTGGGAGGAGCACGTCCCGGGTGACTAGAACCAAGCTTACAATAATCAATTAAGCTGATCCACAGTGATCGGCGGCCTTCGACAACTATCTTGCAAATGTGCTCCAACCTTCGAAATTTGATTCACGGAAAATTTATTCTCACAGTAGGAGTCCATCTTGCTAAAAGGTATCGGCGGTCATCGTTGTTACAATTGTTCCCCCCCCCCCTTCAAAGTTTGAATTGACAAATTCAGCCGATGCTTGGCTTTGTTCAGTACTTTCAGTGTTCATCAACATCTAAAGTTCTGTTTTGGATTCCCTGCTGCCAACGTGTCACTGTCGAATTTCAGCTCCGCATCCAAACTTATCCTAACTTATCCCGTTCGGGCGGTTCCCAAGTTCCCAACGGTGTGGTAGGGTGTAGTATACAGCAAGTATACAAGACTTACACAGGAAGCTTTCGCCTGTTGCCGGTTCCCCAGGTTCCTTCTCGATTTGAAATTGTGACAGAATTGCGTCGCTGAGTTTAAAAGGCTGCAAAGCCTATTCTTAACATTGCAGCTGCGACGACCGACGACAACGATATATTGCACTAATCACCCAGGCTGTACGATTCATCCAGTACGCTGATCCAATGCAGTCAGTGTAGAGCGGGAAGAAAACAAGTGTGGGTACGTCGGGAAAGAAATGAACGCAGAAGCTGAGTTTCACCGGTTTACGGTACGAAAGTGCTGGTTCTTGACTCGGACTCGGCGCAAACAACCGGTTTTCAAGCGCCAGATGACCGCATCTTCACTTCCATAATAATCTCCATGTGCGTATAGCTTCGTGTGTAGGAGGCTTTAGGAGGCTTTTTAACCCTGATCATCACAACAAGCGTAGCTGCTAGCAACCAACATTTCCCAAATGGTGGCAGAGTGGCTGTGAATCCCATTGTAGTGGATGTGGCTTGTCATCAGCACTTAATTCACATAGATGGCATCGTGCTATTGGCCTCCACCTTGATTCTGAATTCGCCGTGATCATACTATATATACGGTGAAGTTATTGGGATGCTAGAGAATTCTGACTTTGACTTTTGATTCAGTCGACCATGGCTCCCTCAACGCAGCGCGTTGATCTTGGAAACACATATGGCGCTCTTTTTATCGGCATTATTCTCGGAGCAGTGTCAGTAAAATATCTGCTTACTATGCAGTCGAAGCTGAGCGCTTGTTCATCATAACCTATCTCGTGGAACAGGCTCTTTGGTATAAGTAATGTGCAAACTTTCGTCTACTTCCATACGCGTAGCAAAAAAGGGATAACGTTCTATGCGCTGGTTGTACGTCCATGCTGTTATATTGTCAGTTATGTTCTTAACCCTACGTCAGGTCATCTTTCTTTGGTAGGTGTCTCTTCGAGTTGCAGTTATCGAACACGTCGATGTATCCTGATCTATTAGGGTCCTTGATGCTCTGCACCTGATTGTGATTGTCCATTGCGTCTATCATTATTTGGTGACAGATTTCTCCAATATCAGTAGTCTCACCGAGGTCGTGTGGAGTTTTAAAGTGAGTTCTCACTCTGATCCTTTGCCATAATACTGACTCGGATGGTGTCGTGCAGCTTCATATATTATTCGAAGTAAGTCGTGTTTCCTGAGCTCTGGGATCTGCCTTAGGAAAAATTCCACAGATTATCATTATCTTTTCAGTGCATGCGTAAGTTCAATGTGGATTGTTACAATTAACATTCAATAATGCCCTCCTGGTCGGTAGTCTGTATTTACATCGCATATGGAAAGGTATTTATTCCCCTATCCATGGATTCGCTGCGACTTACGATGAACCTAGCTAGCAGTGGTCGATCAAGAATTATCCCTATAGCAGTGGTGAGTGCGGCATCGACGCTCGCGTCACTTCGTAAAGTTAATCCTCTATTAGTGCATCGTCGTTGCCTTAAGTTTCGGTGAGTCTGTCGCCTGGAAATGCTCTCTGCTCGATCTTGAACATCACTTCAGGTTTTTCCATTGGTGAGAGTTCGATTGGAATCTTGATGTTGACTCATCATATTTACCTAATGGTAGTCTTCGTTTGGACTTCGTGAGTGAAGCAGCATACTTCTAACTTCAGAAGTGCTGATTAGTATCTCCGAGTAGATATCAGGTTCATCTGTTCTCAGATTTCGCCAAGGTTCAGTGGATAACAGTCACGGGTCTGGCCAGTGTTACTTTGGTGGATATGTTGATTGCATCATCGCTATGTTATTTCCTCGCTACCTCCCGTACTGGGTTCTCTAGGTAAGCTCGGAGAAGTACACGGTCGTAATGTAATACCCTAACGTGGAGTATTTAGCATTGATTCCTTCATGTCGAAACTCATGGGTTTCGCCATTAATACCGGCATTCTGACGAGGTATTACTCCTTCCATCCTAATTCCAGCCTCATACCGTGCTTAGACTTCGTGCAGTGTGTGTTCAGTGACTGTTTTGGTTACGGTCAGGTTCCAACTATTGTACTTTCCATCTTGTATCTGACCCTCTCACCTAAAGTGTATAGCAATGCCGAAGAACTTTGTATTTCTCAGCATTCAATTTCTATTCCCGAAACGTATGCCCAAAGCGTTCTTCGAGGTTCAGGCTGACCAGTAGTTCCTTTTCAAGTATATGTCAACTCATTCATTGCACTCTTGAATGCGCGATACTACACGCAGACCGGATACTACAGTATCAATGCCACTCGCAGCCCCATCGACGACCAGAAGCAATATCGCAGAACATCCAAACTCCGAACTATAGAGAGCTCTTGGATGGACAGCGTGTGTACACTTCCTGATGATGACGTGCTGTATCCCGCTCGACCTGCTCAAACTCTCATTCATGTTAGTAATTGCATTATTGTTTCTGGAACTGGGCTAAGTGACATTTTAGCCACATCGTGGAATTACGGTGGAAGTGCAGATGGAGTCTCTGTCGGATGTATGAATTGTCTGTCCATCTGGTCATCACCAGTGAACTCTTTTGTAAGGGTGCCACTTTTTTAAAAACTCACATTCGTTATCTTCTGAGCCAGGCAGGTCCTGTATCATCAGTATCAAAGTCCCTATAATGTAATTGTTGTCGTCTATAATGGCGGTGTATGATACGGATCGTTGGCCCGTACATAGTTGCAATTACACAACGTTAAAAAATGACGGGACTTGAGGTAGTTCCATTGGTGTAGATGGTCCAGTCCCAGTTAGTCTCCCGTAGTCAGACCCTAATAGAATGAAGACAGTCGTTCCTTCTAAGAATCACACCTTGTTTGCTGCTAATATCTTGCGAAGTTTTTCCCCGACAAGTCCCCCCAAAAAAGGGCACTCAACATGTCCATCTTCCAGCGACATTTAATTCATCAAGTGAATCAGTCAAATAAATAGGAGTAGACTTTGTGGGATGTATGTTCTGGAATCTTGTTTAAGAGCGGCCCACAGGACTTGTTCCACAAGTCACCTGCTTCTATCCCGCTTCGAGTGTATAGGGCAAAAAACACAATCCAGTCCTCGTCGAATTATAACGCGCGTGACTGGTCAACATAACCAAGGGTGTTGGCCAAAGAGCCTTTCTGAAATGGGCTCATTCGAAGATAATGGTGCACCAGGGGTCGTGACACAATACTGGACAAGTTGCAACGTTCGAAAGTGCATTGTACGCAGACCACCATCATTCAGAGAACCTATTTATATATCAAACAACATGTTTTGTGCCGATGCTAGCAATGTTCCACCTTTCGAACCAGAAGTTAGCTCTACAAATGCTCCTCGAGCACAACGGAAATTCTTCCATAGATCAAGATGAAATGTACATCCTGTGCGAGATGACGGAAAGTCGACTGTGACACGGGTTTCCAACGTGGGCGGCTCATTCGAAGTGAGCCGGATATTATTAGGCAGGGTTCCGAGAGTACGTTACCACGGAAAAGACTTGTCGGAGAAGTACTATGGGGCCGAGATATATGGCAACTTGGAGAAGCGATTCATCAGGACTTCAGGGATGACGGCCTATCTGGGCTCATCCCGCCCAATTCCTGTGACGACGTCATTAAATCAAACGACACCGCCTCGCTTGATGAATTTGTCGTATTTCATACGTGCTTCGTGCAATATTTCTGGTGGCGTTAATTTCAAAAAAGAATGAGTTATGCGAGTACACCGTGGAATTCAGCGAGTGATTGCATCATCACATATCGACGACTGACCATGATGGATAACTTGGGGAGATAGGCATACGTTTCCAGGAAGCCAAAATATAACCACATAAACTGTGAGAAGCTGTTCATTTCAACCTTGGACCGCGGGCTGCCCAGTTGTCGGGTACAGTTTAAGCGCACCGCTCGAATCGTGAGCAGGAGGAGATACAAGACGCCGTGTGGAACCTATCCCTATCTGTAGCTTCCAAACGATTAAGCACTGGCAGATACATCATGCACACCACGCATCACCCACATACACGACTTCACAGCAGTCTTCTCGGTCGCTCTGCTCATGCTGCAGATAGCAGGGTATCTTCTGCTGATGAAGAAACAAGTGAAACAAACTTGTACTACTTACGTTTGAGATGTTGCGCGTGTGAGGTCGCGCATGGTGTCGACGTTAACGAAGTATCGTGTCAAGTCGGAGTAATTTATTTCCCACGGTCTTCCATCCTCTTCTTCCAGACTCGAAACCCGACTCTTAAGTCCATCTGCACTACAAATGGCGTCCAGGATCGCGGTCAATGCGCTCAAGGCTTCTGGTTAGTGCTGCGTGAATATTTGACATGTCGTGTTAAGCTGAAAGTTCTGTAGCTCGGCCGCGCACGCTCCCTGGCTTCACCCGGGCTGTCAATGCGTACGTTCGACGTCGGTCTTGAAAAAAAACGAGTTTGTTAACACCCACACAGACGCGCAATGAGCTCTTCGACTCCACCGCCTGAGCAGCGCGCTGCGGAAATTATTAATACCCTCCCTTCCTCGCCGAGTCTCATCACCAAGACTGGTTCTGCAATTCTCGGCACCGGTCTTGTTGCAACCGCTATCTCCCAGGAGCTCTACGTTGTGAATGAAGAGACCGTTGTTGCTGCTGGCACTTTTATTCTTCTTGCTTACATTGCCAAGGTACTTTCATCATAATTACGCTTTCCAACATTTATTATAACCGTGTTTCCTGTGTAGCTTGTTCAGGAACCGTACCGTGACTGGGCAAATGGTCACATTGAACGCATCAAGAACGTTTTGGAGAGCTCGCGAGCGGAGCACACTCAGGCAGTGAAGGACCGCATCAACTCCGTTGGGCAAATGAAGGATGTCGTTTCATTGACCAAGGGTCTCTTCGCTCTCTCCAAGGTAAGTAACTATTACATACGGGTTTAATGGCCACTTAGTCCTTTCTTCGAGTAGGAGACCGCTCAGCTGGAGGCAGATGCATTTGTCCAGAAACAGAAGGTTGCTCTTGCTTCTGAGGTGAAGACTGTTCTCGACAGCTGGGTCCGTTACGAGCAGCAGCAGAAAGAGAGCGAGCAGCTTGAGCTTGCCAGAACTGTGATTGCCAAGGTTATGGCTGACCTCAAGGACGAGAAGATGCAAAAAGACATCCTAGTCAGCGCAGTTGCAGAGCTTGAGCGTGAGTATTGATTTATCTTTGCCATGATACCTTGAGTTCTGAATCTTGTTTTCCCTCCGCAGAGCTCGTGAAAAGCAAAGCAATCTAGATGAATACCTGGTTAAGAGCGGTGGATTGTGGCCAAGTAGATCATGATAGAGTAGCCTAGTGTTTTTTTATAGCTGACTTCTGTCATCCTACGAATAATATCGTATGTGAGGTCTAGGCCTGAACCTACAAAGCCACACCTAGCCAAATAGTAGTGTGCCGTGACGACGCGCCTTTCCGTGACTTTGTGCCTCCACGCGTTTTGTCCGGCACGTCAGATCAACATCTTCTGTGCCGCAGTTTACCAGCTTTCTCTTTCATTCACGACCTCATTGAAGAGAATAACAGCCGCCATGGATTCCGACCTTATTAAACTTGTCAACCGGCTGCAGGATACCTTCAGCAATCTCGGTGAGTTCCGACAAAGACCATGGAACTAGGGTTTGCATTGACTTGGGTGTGGGGCAGGCGGTGAGCTGGATATGCCACAGCTAGTCGTGGTATGTGCACTTTGGTCATGGCAATAACAGAAAGCATTGTTCAGACATTATTTGGCAGGTCGGCAGTCAGTCTTCGGGCAAATCCAGTGTACTTGAAAAGTATGTGACAACTATCGCATCTGAGAAACCATTAATGCTCGTCATTAGTATCGTTGGTCGCGACTTCCTTCCACGTGGGCAGGGCATCGTTACCCGCCGTCCACTTGTTCTACAACTTATCCACACCCCTTTACCCGATCCAGCAGCCCCCACCTATACCGAGTGGGGTCAATTTTTGCATGTCGATAAGCGGTTCACAGATTACAATGAGATACGGAAAGAGATCGAGCAGGAGACGTTTCGAGTCGCTGGACAGAATAAGGGCATTAGCAAATTGCCCATTTCGCTGAAAATATACAGCCCTGATGTCTTGGACCTCACGCTAGTTGACCTACCAGGCTTGACCAAGGTATGTTAATGGCAATTCATCACTACAGGTACTCCTGAACTTTATAGATTCCAGTTGGAGATCAGCCTAGTGATATCGAGAGGCAAATACGCAGCCTCGTTGTCGATTATATCACCAAACCTAACAGGTTACCATTCTTCTTGCTGTCGTGATGCAGCTTTCTTATGTTTATTCAGTGTCATACTAGCTGTCTCCCCTGCTAATGTGGACCTCGCCAACTCGGATGCATTGAAACTTGCTCGCTCTGTCGATCCGCAAGGACGCCGAACAATTGGAGTGCTCACAAAGCTAGACTTGATGGATGCAGGTACCAACGCCCTCGATATTCTTACAGGACGCGTCTACCCGCTGAAGCTGGGCTTCATTGGGGTTGTGAACCGGAGTCAGCAGGACATCAACTCAGAGAAGCGCATGAGCGACGCTCTGGAATCCGAGACCGAGTTCTTCCGCAATCATGCTGCATACCGGAACATCGCGCACAAGAATGGAACCAAGTATCTTGCTAGAACCCTGAACCAGGTGCTAATGAATCATATACGCGACAAGCTACCGGACATGAAAGCTCGCCTTAACACGCTCATGGGACAAGCGCAGCAGGAACTAAATTCTTTTGGTGACGCTGCCATCTTTGGGGACAAGAACCAGGTACGTCAGCCATCTGTCAAGACATGTGGATAAAGGCTCAGTTCAATGCAGCAAGGCGCACTCATCTTACGGTTGATGAATAAATTCGCGCACGATTTCGTTGCATCGATAGAAGGCACGAAGGTCGACATTTCCACCAAAGAACTCTCGGGTGGTGCACGCATATATTATATCTTTAACGATGTTTTCGGGCATGCGCTTGCTTCTATCGATTCGACCTCGAATCTTGACAACCAGGATATCCGAACCGCGATTCGTAACTCGACTGGCCCTCGGCCAAGCCTATTTGTTCCTGAGTCTGCCTTTGACCTACTAGTAAAGCCGCAGATCAAGTTGTTGGAGTCACCTAGTCTGAGATGTGTGGAGTTAGTGTACGAAGAGCTTGTCAAGATTTGCCATAATTGCACTAGCACAGTGAGTTATTTGTCCTATCCAGTTCTCGATGTGTCCATTCAACTCCGCCACACAGGAGTTGGAACGGTTCCCCCGACTTCACGCGCAACTGATTGATTGCGTATCAGAACTTCTGAGAGAACGACTCGGACCTACATCAGAGTACGCACAGAGCCTGATCGAGATACAAGCTGCATACATCAATACCAATCACCCTGCGTTTATATCTGGCTCCGCGGCCGCCGCACAAGCTGCGACATCTCCCCCACCCAAACCTGCGCAAAATACACGCGTGAGCACTATTTGCTGGTCGGTTCAGTCATAATGATCTTGACGCTCGCTTCTTTTTGCTATCAGCCCCAGAGTCACGAACTAGTCAATGGCGCACCCACACTGGACGACGAGGATGAATCATCGGCTGATGAGCCTGTGGGAGCAAACGGAGCTCCTTCTCGTGATGGGCGCTCTGTGTCCTCCACCGTTCATGACCGCACTCGGATCACGGGGTCAGCGCATACTGCAAAAGCATCATCGTCTAAACCGCAAACTGTTCATGGTCCCCGTCACTCCTCCGCACATGTGCAGCCACAGCATTCAGGCGCACCAGGAACTTCCCCTCATTCAGCAAGAGAAACGTTCCTCAACTATTTCTTTGGCCAGAATGGTCCTGGACCGATCGCCGGATCTACTGTGGAGAGATCGCATGATGGTCCCGTTCCTGTGCCCACAGGTCGCGATGTATCGAGCACGGAGAACTCGGGCCCCACCGGTCTAATGGCAGGCAAGCGAACGCTCGACGGAAATAGTGCGGCGTTCGATATGAAGAGCCTGGGGAAGCATATCGAAGCTGTGAGTATTCTGCCGCCTACACATACCTCTTGTATGTGGATTCCTGAACATGCTTTTAGGTATCGTCTTCTGAGCCTGGCTCTCAAATGACGTTACGGGAAGAAATGGAGACGTCACTGATAAGATCTCTAATTGCATCGTACTTCTCGATTGTCCGCCAGAGTATACAGGATCTGATACCGAAGGCGATCATGCACTTCCTGGTGAGCTATACCTCGCAGCAAGTTCAGAACCGCTTGGTCGCGTCGTTATACAAGCCTGAGCTTTTTGCGGATTTGCTGAACGAGGACGAGGCATTGGTTGCGGAGCGCACGAGGGTGAAAGCCCTGTTGGACGCATACAAAGAAGCCTTCAAAACACTCTCTGATGTCAACTTAAAGACTATATAGCCCACTTTATCGATTGTTGTTGTAGCCTTCCATTGCGTTACAGTTGTTATAGACTGCAGTTCGCTAGTAGAATGTCACGGAGTATGGAGTGCGCTAGCTAGCGAAGATAATATTATCAACCAAAGCAAACTAACACGGCCAAGGAGTATACGTGCAGTGGTATGTCAGGTTGAGTAAATAGTGCAAGCCCATCTAAACTATACCAATGTCTCGAAGTGATGTCACAGAACGGACCCGAATGCGAAAGGCAATGGTGATGACAAGCTTCCGATTTCTATCAAGAAATCAAATTTGTCAAAATGCGTTCAATCATGACTTATGAGTCAGCCTTCACAGCAACCCATTTCTCCTTAGAGTGGTTGTCTTTGACAGCGGAGTCAACGGCTCCAGCGCCATCGGCGGTCTTGTCGGGTTCCTCTTCCGATGTTATGCTTTCCTCAGTGTCGGCCTCAATACCACCATTGCTACCTTCCGATTCCGAGCTGGATGATTCGCTGGCGCTTAGGACAACAGGGATCACGGCTTCAGGAGTGTTCAGCGAGGTAGTGCTGCTGGAGGCACCCTCCAACTTCATGGCAGCCTCTGCACGCAGTGCCTTCTTGGCTTTCGCACGCTCTTTCTTGTCAGACTTCTCTTTGACCTCCTTTTCTTCTTGCTTTACGATCGGTCTACCATCAGGTCTGTGCATAATGGAAGGTGAAAGGACATTACCTCTTTAGCAGCCTTCTCTTCTTTCTGAATAGTTTGTGAGTGTCATTGGGACTCCAACAGAACAGAGCTGAGACGATACCTCTTTGCGCTCTTTCTCCTCAGCCTATCAAATTGAATCAGATACCGAAACGGGAGTAATAGGATCACATCGGAACTTACCTCTTTCTTCTCTTTCGCCTCGCGCTTGAAATGATATTAGCACAAGTCATGACAGTGATACGCCCGCACGATACGTACTTCCGCCTTCTCCTTCTTGAGTTTCTCACGTGTTGCGCGTTCATCAATGACCCTACGCAACAAATTAGGTCATACCGCCTTTCTTAGGGGATCTACGTACCACTGCGCAACTTCTTCGACACATTCTCGAGGACGAACCTTGTTCTTTAACAAGTAACCTTGGAGCGCAGCAACCTAGAACGACATCAGTGGTGAACGAATGGAGCTATCTCAAAAAACTGACGCTCAGTTCATTCTCGGGGATAGCATCTGCGAAACGCTTAGCAAGCTCAGAAATCTCAGTCTCATCAAGCACAGGAATGATGTGACCCGGCACTTTGCGCTTCGGCAGCGGGAGGTTTTTCTGGGAGGCGTCAATGTTCTCGGACGACTCTGCAGATGGCACTGTAGCCGCGACACCAATGGGCTTCGATGGGAAGAAACATTTGAAAATACCCTCGGCTTGCCACTTTGTCGCATGCGTAAAGTTCACCCAGACATCCATGCGACCTGGACGACTAAGAGCTGGATCAAGACGCTCAATATGGTTAGTCGTTGCAAAAAGGAGTCTGCATGAAGCACATCAGCGAGCTAATTTCAAAAGGGAGTCATAATAACTCACCGGCCTTCTGCAGCGGCAACTCCATCAAGACTGTTTAAAAGTCCACTCAAACTCAATGTTGATCCGTCGTTAGTCTCAGCTGTAGTAGTACTATTGGCGTTAGATGCTGTGGGAGCACCAGTTGATGATGCATCACGACTGACGGAGCGCGTGAACGCAGCGTCCAGATCTTCAAGAAGCAAAATACATCTGGATACGGGAATAAATTGAATACCGGGAATAACATTCCATGACAGAGAGAGCCATACCTGGATGGTACATGACCCATCAATGTTGTCAGTGTATTATCACTCATCCTGGATTCAAAAAAACATTAATGATCGGTCATTGAGTGGCTCAAGCCATTCTCACCCCTTTGATGACAAACTGACAACGTAGATATCCAATCCCAATTCACCTGCCAATGAATGTATTAACGAAGTCTTGCCACTATGACCAATAGAGCGTGAGTATCGGCGATGGCTGGAGCATAATCGTACAAACCTTCCCGGAACACCGTGTAACAGATATCCACGGCGGAAAGGTATCCCTACAGCATGTGCATCAGTGTCATTTCAATGTCAGACCATCTCACGGACCTCTTTCAGCATACCTGTAAAGAGTAATTGAGTTCTGATGGCACTATCATTCTGGAAGTCCACTCACCAATCTTCGGAGCAAAGGAAGTCTTTGCAATCAGCCAAGAGCATATCTTTTACGCCCGGCTGCAACACAATGGAACTCATGGGGCGCTTCTGGCGAGCTCCATTCCAACGCCAACATCCATATGTCCTTTGAAATGGAATGAGATACGCGTGTACCTTAATGCAAAGGCAAAACTCACGTGTCAGCCATGAAAATGTGGACGCGGTGTTCAGCATCCTTCTCGTACTCCCGCTTTGCCTCGAGGACGAGCTTCTTCAAAATATCATTGTTACGAGCAATGACACTTCATGACAGTGGGAATGTTAAAGGAAGGCGTGAGAAACAAATTAATAGAACTGACCTGATTTTGAGAGCAGAGCCATGACCATAGTCTGGATAGCGCTTGGTTCGCGTTATCTACCAAAGCACGTTAGCATAAGTTAGCATTCCGAGGACATTACCGAATAACAACATACCCGAAGCCAGTGACCACGATAATAAATGGTGTGAGTTGTGTCTACAAAATCATTAATAAGCCACGTGGTACCTATTTGGTAATAACCTACCTATACTTGGCATAAACGCAACCTTGCGTTTGCGACGTCCGTGTACGAGAGCATCCTCATCCTCGTCTTCGTCTTCCTCATCTAGGTCACCGGTCGTTGACTGCGTGAGACCGTTGCGGCTAACAGTCCGTGTGGTGATTTCAAATTCGCGACTGCGCCCCCAGGCAGGTTGCTAGGCTTAGTGTCAATTCCGGTATAGGTTGAACCGTTTAAATCACTGCTAACCTTGGAAAGCCAGTGCATTAACCTACAAAACAATGGTAAGAAGTAGTCTAGCTATTCGTAGACAGAGACTTACCAATCATATGGATAGTCTTCCTGGCTGAAGTGCGCGGTCAGGAAGAAGGCTGTAAATAAGAACATTAGGAGTGCGCAGTTGCTTGAGCTCTGGAGCCTTCCGTACAGTCAAGGAAAGTATGCCAAGCTCCAGCCGATGCTCTTCTGGCTGTTTCGACGGTCCCACCAATGACTACAAGTTTCTATAGCAAATAGGTGTTGTCAGTACATTTACTGTTCCTAAATGGACGCAAACATACAAGGGTGTCTTGTATTGCATTAGCACTGCTCATCCCCAAGGGCGACAACATGCTCTTGAGTGCATCCATTGTGTGGATTGGAGAAAGCAAGTGTAGGTGTATTTCTCCCCGCCACAGTCGGTCTTTTAAAGGTATTCGTGTTAGCGCCTCGTGTACAGGGTGGCGGACAAGGATGACGCCGGGATTAATATCTCGGTACGCTTCCCCCGATGGAAAGCGAGTATATAGCGTGCGATCTGAAATCTGAAAGTATTACTAGGGAACATTAGGGCAGCGGAATAACTAAAGTGGACGCCCAAGATAAGCACTCATAAAACCTTCTCCAAGTAGTGAGTAAACCACTCATGAGTCGCCCCCATCACAACTTCAATTAAACGCGAGTCCCTATGTGTACCATCTTACGTCTCTCAGCCTCAAGTCCATCAACTCGTCAAAATTCAGTCGAAGGCAGTTCACCTAGCCTCAGCTGGGATAACCTGTGGCGCTAAACGTTGCGCAATGGGCGGAGCAATCACAGACTTCCGCTTATTACGGTAGCTTTCATTGATGATACTCAGGTACTAGCACCTCTCCCATGCCGTTCGCGTGAAAATGTGCCACTAACTGCCGTGAACTGCCCTGTCCCAAGCTTCAAGTTCCTTGTAAGCTCAGGTCTTGCCAGTTTGCGTTTGACCTGTTATAAAGTCGTTTATCCTTTGACCGTCCAATATGAAACAGAAACCATACCTACAGACAACTTCTTATGTGCCCCGCGGTTTCATAATTGGTACCGAATTAGCCTCACAAATCGGCCGATCGCTAACTAGGATACTATACATGCCGATATTCATCGCACGTTTGTTCGAGGGAACTTGTAACAACAAACCAGTCCATAATCTTTTATCCACAAGTTCCATGGGGAAATCCCCTGAGCATTGAATCTCATACAACTTCTACTTAGGTAGGACAATATGTAACGGAATCCTGGTCAGCACACCCCCTAAGATTAATTCCAGCCCCGACTGCCAGCGTGCTTCGATGTTGTCGAAGTTTCGGATCCTGCCTAGTGTTGTCACACCAAAGACAAAGCCTAGGATATAGATCGAAGTTTCCACAAAAGCTGCCACGAGGGTTAAAGTTCTCCAATTATATGCACAAAAAATCTTGACCAGCTTCCGCCACAGCAATCTGTCGGGTTCACACCTATGTGCATGCGGTAAACCCCATCAAGTATTCGCCAAATTGGCGAAACGGTCTCCAATAGGTACCGACGCATGCAGGAAAGGGTGCACAGTAGGTTGTCTTGTCAGCTGTGAAAGGGATGCAGCAGGATGAACATCTATAAACATACGGCGCCGGTGTTCATCAAGAAGAATACCGGAGTCTAAGAAAAAATCATACATTCTTTTTGCGAACCCAGAACCAAGCCTTATAAATGGGGATGGTCCAGATCGTTCACTATTGTCTGGGCTGATGCGGCAAAAGCCATGAATAATGAGTGTATCTGTCATGAGATCGTTTCTGTCAGGAACTAGATCTTGCCTGCATCCGGAGTACATCTACTACTTCATAAATAACAGATGGCACACCACTGAAACGAGGGAGTCATATTCGCATCGTGACTTGGCATGGACTACTGAACACACAGCATTCACACCAACATGTTCCCAGCCGCTGTCAGAGCTCCACAACACGGTCCACCATGTCAACAAATGCAGATTGGAAGCTCTCGGATTAGTATTGTGTTGAGTCAATTTCAGTAAAAACGTGCCATGTGGCGATTGCTGACGCGTCATCAAGCCACGAGGATGGAAGATCCAGTATGTCCATGACATATCCCTTGAACCAGTCATCAGGTTCAATCGTAGCCGTCAAAGTAGAATCAAGCCCAGAACCTCAAAGCTGACCGTCTATCCAATATAGCTGTTGCAACCGCCCTCGCGTAGCGAGTGATCAGATCTGCGGCTCAATGCTCAAACTAGTAGCTTGCGCGATACATAAAGCAGAAAACTGGCTCGACGAAAAAGGCAAGATTTCAGCACCTTGCGCTTACAGCCTTCTGTTAGCAATTGCATGGCGACACGCGAATGCATGCAGGCTCACTAAGGTCGAAAGTTAATCACCTGCAAGACCGCCACATCAATAGTTCCAAAGCTAAGTCCAAAATAGCCTGAGGAGTGGGCAGTCATATGATTCACTTGCTTTAAAGAAGGAAATTTCCGCGGTTATCACTCGCGACACTTCAGCAGAACATGCTGAGACAGATAAAACAACTGACTGTTGGCTGTATGTAGCCGCAACATACTTCACAAAAGTTCCCGACGGGCCAAGCACCCAGCGGAAATGAAACAGGTAGACTTTCCGGGGGGCAATACTTAATCACAAAGTCTTAGCCCACACAACGATGCTTACCAACATTGCAAACATTTGAACCTCGTGTTCTGTCACCAGATCGAGATCAAGAGCAGGGCCACTCAAACTTGGGAAAAACAGGAGACCGCCGTCGGCGGTACACAATCACGAGGCTAGCAACTGACCTCAAACCCCTGATCAATACTGTAAGTTGGGGGCGTCAGATATCTCGCCAAATGCGTCCATTTGTTTAGCTCACCTAAACGGTAATGAATTCTGCACAAGGCTGAGCATTTGAACAAGTTAGTGACATCTACGCCACTGAAACCTTGGCAAGGTCTGGTACTGACTACTGCGGACGAAAGGAAGCTTCAGTTCATTTAAGACCGGTAGGAGCTGCTGAGCCACATTACACGCGAAGACTCACTTAATCTCTACGTAGCAGTTCTCCCATCTCCAAGTCATCTACTTCATCCCTCGGAGGAGAGATAACTAGTCCTTCAGTCATCTCCCTCTTGACACAAATTTGCTCCGCAATAGTTACTGTTGTTGCCGACCATGTGAACATGACGATCCAAAAGAACAGAGAGGTGGGTATCGAAGCCGAGTAATAAGTCGTAAGTACAATGTGGCTGAATCCGAGTGTTAGCGCAAAATCCAAGAGGAGGCGTGGCCGTCGAACGAGAATACATAAGTAGTATATGCTAGTATGGTTAGATTCTTATGGCCAGTTGGATTGTGCATCACATACTCTGCAAAGGATGCGAACATCCATGAGAATGCTATTACCCAGCCTCGCATAGGGTCTGTCCGACCGTCCCACATGCCTTCCACCCATCCCGAACCAAGTTGTTTACCACCACTCCAGGCGCCATAGTAAGCGTTCCACCTGTCTTCGCCCTGCATCCCACGTACAGTTGGACGGCCGGCCATTTCTCGCCAATCCATGATCATCCCTAATAGCATCATTCTCGAGCCTATCCTGTATGAATGAGTAATATCTACGCACCAACATTCGTTGCTCCTCCTTCAAAGAAAAGTGCTCCAGGCTCTGCAAAAAACGACAATAATGGTGGGATGAGAACGGAGAGAGTCAAATAATGAAGAGTTTGCATTGAAACGATCTGAAATGGACACTCAATCGAACGGAAATCAATGTAGACAATAAACAACGTGCCTGGGATATGAGGAGAATTGGGTCCCAGCTAGTGTTTGGTGCCCGAGATGGTGCCATGGCTGCTGCGAATAGCCTTCAAGTCTGAGCTGCTGTCGGAAGCCTTGAAGTACCAGAGGCTTGGATATGGAGAGGCTGTCAAGGCTTATGTAATTGACAATAGAGTCCTTCCACCGAACAACTGTTAAACGTTACACCCCGGAATCTTAAGTAGTTCGGATTCTCTGCAGCAATTGCAGATGTCTGCTTCAGCCTATGAACGTGTCCATGGAGCGGAGGATGATTTTGGAGAGGATGATGCCCATATTCCGGCTTCTCGCTCGAGGATAGAACACTCAGCTTTACCCATCATCAGACCTCCTGTGTACTATGAAGAAGGCCCTTTTGACCCTCCTTCATCTGACGACGAAGGCGAGGGCCTCATTGAGAAGCAGGATGATGTTCCTGTCTCAAATGAGCGGAATGTCTTCATGGACACAGAGCCGGGAAACCACTTGACGCTAGGAGGGAACAAAGTCAGTTGCAGTCCTCTTTCTCTCGTCTCTTGCTTACATCTGTATCAAAGAGGCCAGCCAGCCTGAAATACTTGATTATCTCGCTAGCATCTCTTGTTCTCCTTTCCGCTTCAATTGGACTGTTCGCTGCGACGTCTCTATATAAAGGGAAAGCCTATCGACTACCAGGTGCTAGGAAAATATCATTGGACCATATATTCAATGGAACATTCAGTGCATTACGGGAGGGTGTGCACTGGGTTCCAGAAGGTC
Source organism: Rhizopogon vinicolor AM-OR11-026 (assembly GCA_001658105.1). Classification (NCBI taxonomy): domain Eukaryota; kingdom Fungi; phylum Basidiomycota; class Agaricomycetes; order Boletales; family Rhizopogonaceae; genus Rhizopogon; species Rhizopogon vinicolor. The sequence goes on from KV448555.1 coordinate 22,685, forward strand.
AGTTATAGCACGAAACAACTCAAACTCTCATGAACATTCTGTAGCCGGCGATGGAGTTTTCTCTATCTTCCAGAATGGACAGATTCAGCTTGTTGACCTGAAAAGCAACAAGACGACCGATCTTGTCTCCATGGTAGACATCAAGGACGTGAGCACTCTTTCATAGAGTTATCGTCATCACGCTAAGAGCTACCCAGGACGAGGGGAACATCATTGATTGGACAGATTGGAAGCTTTCGCCGGACATGACGTATATACTTGTGAAGGCCGACAATCTAAAGGTCAATGTCCTCCGAGAGCATAATCTAGAAACGCTGACGTGCAACTTCAGCAATGGCGTCACTCGAACTTTGGCAATTACTACGTGCATAACCTGAACACTAAAGTAACATACCCATTAGTC
>KV448556.1:6327-17850 GCA_001658105.1 Rhizopogon vinicolor AM-OR11-026
GGTTCAAATTGACCAGACCCTGGGGCAGTCAATGTTCCTTTCTCAGCCTGTGGGTCCTCTCGGGTCATCACCGTTCGGGAAGTTGGTCATGCAATCTCACTCTTTTCCACCGGTGACCAGCACAGAGTGGGTGATCGGAATCGTCAACTACCATGATCATCACGCTAACAAAGGCAAATTAAACCGGGGAGAAAATTACATGTGTTTTCTCTTGAGGCGGTTTCGTCGCCCTGGCACGGACACCGTGCGCAACCACTGGAAGAGGGAGGTTACGGAGGAGATTTTGACAATTTTTTCTGTAAGCGACTTCGAACAAATTCTGGAGACAGTTTGGTTGTAGGTGATGGGATACTTCGATGTGGATGGTGACGAACTTCGTGTGTTCGCTTCTCGATGATTTACGACCGTCTAGGGAGCACGAGGTATGTATAGGATAAAGGAGTGGTTTCATGCCACCATTTACATTAGACAGTGTGGTTTTGATGGATGGATGAAGTTTGACTGGTCATGCACGAACTGGTGGTAACCAATAGAATAAATAGCAATACCCCGACGAAGATACCATACTATGTACGAAACCCTGCATAAATATGACGATGAAACTCGAATACCATGGCCAGAAGTACTTCACGTTGTAATATATTATAGCTATTGTTTGCTCCTGTCGAAAGATCGTCACTCCGTGTCTTCGACTTTGACCAACTCATCACTGCCACCACGATTATAGTAGACTCCGCAGCCACGGCGCTGAACATCTGTGGGTTGTGTTAATGATGACGAACAACTTATATGAATGGTACTTGCTGGCGACTAGTAAGTCATCATCCCTGCGCTGGACAACTGTAACCGCCATGACGGGAGGGTTGTTGGGAGCATTTTCGATTCCTAATGGGTAATGTTAAAAAACAACCAACGTCTCATGTGAATGATACTTGCTGGCTGCGACGTCGACCAAATCACCACGGGGCTGATAAGGGGAAGCGAAAACAGAGCTGCAGAGAAGAGCGAGGGATGTGAAGAGAGTGAGCTGCATATGGACAGGTAAAGGACGACTGACTCGGACTGAGGAATTAAATTACCATTGAAGAGGACTTTTATACACAGAGATGAGGTTGGGATTGTTTGGGATCTGGCGGGAACACTGCAATAAGTGATATGATCTTGTTACCTTGTTCAAGCTTGAGATTTTGGGGAACTGGTTTCTGATGTTTGTTCATCAATTCCGCTATGTCATTAGTATTGCATATACTAGTAAGTGCTTGATTTCACACCTCGGTATCATCGTTAGCTACTAACTTTCCATGTCACCAGTGTTTGAAATTCCTACGTGCGAGTTTTCTCTGCCTTATGGTCCATATCCATATCACTGAATTCCTTGCTTAAGCGGCATTCCTAATCTCACTGATCAGATAGCAAAGGACGGACGCCAAGCGTTGCAGGAATTTGCATTTAAGGGCAACTGGAACTCGCCTTGCGAAAGTTCTCCGGTATGTCCACACTACTTGAGAATCGGCATATCTGATAATTGTATCATTAACAGGTGGCTGTCAGGTTCTTCAAGATTCTGAACCTGCACGATCAGGAATATATCACTAAGAAAGGCGGCCATTTGAGATATAAGATCAAAACATGGGGAAGACTTCAGCACGAACACATTTTGCCTTTGCTTGGGCTCTTTTACGGATGTGGCCCTTTACCTGGCCTTGTGACACCTTGGATGGACAACGGAACCTTGATGAACATCATGCGCAGACGTCACAATACTTTGACGCGCTATGAACGTTTTCGCCTAGTGGGTTGCGGTGGTTATGATCGGACCTATCTGAAAATGAATTCGTCGATGTCTAGCTCGAAGATATTGCCTCGGCGCTGCATTATTGTATGTCTTCTCCCGTGAAAGTGGGTATTCTCAACTGTGTTCTTTTACCAGTGCACACCAACGCAATAGTACACGGAAATCTAGCTAGTGTAAGTTGTTCCTGAAATTTAGGCAACTATGTAGTACTGACCTTCTATGTGCCAATGTCAGTTTAACGTCTTTGTTGATTCACATGGACGTGGTTTTGTAAGATGCAGCGGATATTCCACGATGCTAGGAGAGATCACAGTATCAGAGGTTCACGAGACCCATCCGGGTGATGTTTATTGGACAGCTCCCGAGTTAGTAAAGGATAGGGATAACTCATCCAGCCGACTTCCGACTTCCAAAAGCGATGTGTGGTCTTTTGGTTGCATTATGATCCATGTACATCCCCTCATCCCATGATGCTTACATTGTCATCTAATCATTGTCTTAGGTACTTTCCGGGCAAATTCCTTGGTCGTATATTCCATCTGCTGTAGGCGTTTTAGCCTGCTTGGTTCAAAATTATGTACCACTGGCACTTCGACAAGAGATCGCCGCGCAGGACTTGTCTTTCCTCCAACAATGCTTCTCTGTCTCTCCCGCAGATCGCCCTTCTGCAGACCAGATTATAGCCTTTGTACGCGAAGAATTGTTGTATTGCGTGGACCAAACGCCGAGGACCGCGGCTGGGGTGGTTCGTCTGCATATTCTATGTTCGTATTGAAGCTGACTTTTCCATGCCAGTATACCAGTCCTTCTCGCAGTGGAATTCCTGAAGTTATAACAGAGTTTAAACGACGGGTTTCTGATCAGATGCCATCACATCTAATTTATATCCCAGAGATGAGACTGATCTCACGGGACGAACTCGCTGCAATACTGAAACCAGAGATAATCACAGAGGAACATATCTCTCGGTGCGGTGGATGGTCGAGGCAGTCCACCATAGAGTCGAAGTTGGTCCCCGGCATGCTAAAATATGCCATTCTATCACACCGATGGGGAGAATCAGAGCCAACATTCCAAGACTTGAGATCGAGAAATTGCGAAGTAGGAGGTTACAAGAAGCTGCTCGAGTTTTGCATGAAAGCAAAGGAATATAGCTGCGAATTTGCATGGTCTGACACCTGCTGCATCAACAAGGAAAGTAGTTCCGACCTCGACGAAGCCATTCGGTCGATGTACAGATGGTACCGTGATGCTTATATATGCATCGTGCACTTGACTCAATCGGAGTCATCGGAGACCCTGGGTATTGACGAGTGGTTCATTCGTGGTTGGACGTTGCAGGAACTCCTTGCACCCCTCAGGATGAAGTTCTATGGTCCTAGTTGGACACCCCTCACACCGAATGAAAACGACAAGGATGACGCGACATTCGTGTTTGCCCTGTCCCGAGTTACCAAGATCCCTCCGAATGACCTGTGCGACTTTCTCCCAGGCCCAAATCGTGCATGGGAGAAGATGACCTGGGCAGTCAATCGGAAGACCACTCGCGTTGAGGATCTTGCGTACTCTCTCATCGGTATCTTCGACATCAGCATGACCATCGCATATGGAGAAGGAGATCGAGCGTTCAAGAGATTCATGGCGGAACTTATTCAGAACTGTAAGGAATGGCAAATTCTTATGTGGGCTGGCGGGCTTCCTAGTTGTCCAACGGGGCCTGACTGTTATCGCACGATGAACAGAGTGGCACGGGAGATGCTCCAGGACCGCCAGATATCATGGTGGGGAGAGGGTCGCGGTGATTCATATTTCTCAGTCACAAAGCGTGGTGTGCAAATCAAACTCCTCATTGTTCCTGCCTTGGTTCAAGTTAATCGGACACCGGGGCAGTCGACGTTACTTTCTCAGCCTGTGGGTCCTCTCGGGTCATCCCCGCTCGAGAAATTGGTCGTGCAATCTCACTCTTTCCCACCGGTATCTACCACAGAGTGGGCGATCAGTATCGTTAACTACTATGACCATCAGGACGCCGACAAAGGAAAATTAAAACAGGGAGAATATTACATGTGTTTTCTCCTGCGGCGGTTTCGTCGCCCTGGCATGGACACCGTGCGCAACCACTGGAAGAGGGAGGTTACGGAGGAGATTTTGACAGTTTTTTGTGCAAGCGACTTCGAACAAATTGTGGAGACAGTTTGGTTGTAGGTGATGGGATACTTCGATGTGGATGGTGACAAACTTCGTGTGGTCGCCTCTGGATGATTTACGGCCGTCTGGAGAGCGCGGGTGTATCGTGGTTTTGAAGGATGTAAGAAATGTGACTGGTCATGCACGAACTGGTGGTAACCAATAGTATACATAGCAACACCCTGACGAAGTAAATAAATACCATACTACAAAACCCTGCATGAATATGACAATGAAAGTCGAAAAGCACGACCAGAAGTACCTCACGGCATGATATATTAGAGCTGTTGTTTGTTCCCGTAGAAAGATCGTCACTCCGTGTCTTTGACTTTGACCAAGTCATCATCGGAACCACTGTCGCCACGATCACAGTAATGTCGGCAGCCCGAGCCGCCGCGCTGAACATCTGTGAATTGTTGTGTTAATGATGAATGAACAACTTATATGAATGATACTTGCTGGTGACCAAGTCATCATCCCTGCGCTGGCTGGCCACTAATAATTAGTATTCACCGTCATGGAAGGACGCTTGAGAGTGTTTTCGACTCCTGATGGGTAATATTAAAAATCACCAACAACTTATGTGAATGGTACTTGCTGGCTGCGACGTCGACCAAATCACCACGGGGATGATAAGGGGAAGTGAGAACAGAGCTGCAGAGAAGAGCGAGGGATGTGAAGAAAGTGAGCTGCATACTGCACAATGGACGGGTAAAGACTGAGAAATTGAATTACCATTGAAGAGGACTTTTATACACAGAGATGAGGTTGGAATTGTTGGGATCCGGCGGAACACTGCAGGAAGTGATATAATCTCGTTACCTTGTTCAAGCTTGCTAGAAGCTATGTCATCAGTATTTACTTATCGTAAGATGAATGGTGTGCCAACTTACGTCAGGGCTATGTTTGTCGGAGTTGTAATCGCGAAAGGAAAAGCAACGTTTACATTGGGGCAACGAAAATATAAAAGGCAACCACGGCATGTGGGACGAGGTATCGGGCCGGGTCACGTTACTGACAAGACCCCGAAGTGACGAGATTCACAACAAGTGCGTCGGCGCACAGAGACGCGCCCTGCGCATGGATTTCGAAGCGGAAAAATCGCACAACCTCGTAGGAACATGTAGTTTACCGCCCCGTGCAGGGGATAAAACCTAATTTTTCGAGCACAAACCATGAGTTTTCGAGCTGCCGCAAAGGCAATGACGGTACGATGTCGGATGGACTACAGATTAACGACATCTCGCACCTACCATCTCAATCATGATTCGAAGTCGCGGTCACATGGCATTCTATCAGCATCGAGGTCTGATGAGAATCACAATCACAGCTAATTACAACTTGAAGCTGTACGAGCTTTGTACGAAAGTAAACGAGCATGGCTGTTTTCTTGCATGACCTGATACCTTCTGCATCAACAAGGGAGGTAGTTCTGAACTCGACGAAGTGTCAGTCCCCTTCGGTCGATGTATAGATGGTTCCGTGATGCTTATGTGCAAGTGCGCCCATCTCGAAACGGTTCATCACCGCTAGGAAAACTTATCGTGCAATCTCACTGAGCGGGCGATGGGATGATTAACTACCTCCACCATCACGATACTAAGCAAGGGAAATGAAAACAGGGAGAAAATTAGCGGTATGTGTTCTTCATGTGGTCACATCGCCCTGGGACGGACATCTGGAGGTTTCTTGTGCAAATGACTTCGAACAAACTATAGAGACGGCGTGGGAGTAGGTGATGGAATACCGGGTCGCCCATTTGAGCTGGAGGAGGAACGAACGTTATATAAGTTACTCGCGGGGCAGCAGCTATTTGTAGAAATTTCTAATCCGAGACTCCACTTCTTCAGGAGACAACTTGATATCTGCGAGACAAAACCCATTGGTAAGGGGAAGCAGGCGATGAAAACACTAAATGGCTTACACTTTTGAGGGTCTGGTAAAAGTCAACTATCAGTTCATGCCACAAGACGAGACGAGACACAGCACTCACTCTTGCTAAACTCTTTCTCCTTCTGCTTCTGCATGAACTGTTGCAACGACGGAACGACTAATTTCACCACTTCGTCCCCAACAGCGCTTCTCTCCTCTGAATCTTCTTCCAAGACCCTTGCCATCCGATGTCGTTCTCCAACCTCTTCAAACAAGTCATAGAAGCGCGTAAACTTCTCCTTGACTGCAGCCTTGTATGCACTGCCGCTCGTCTTGTCTCGTGCGTCGTCGGCGAGGGCCTGCATGAGAGGCGAGAAGTTTGCATCAAAGTAACCTGCCTTTGCTGTGCGCCACGATGAGGTGAGGTAATCCGCTGTGGGCTTTGAAAAAAGGGAAGGTGTATTCGGGTTTGTGGGACGCAATAGGAGGTGGGAGTGGAGATAGGAGATATTGTTAAGGAGGAAGACGGCACCGAAGGGAGGTCGACGTTGTGTGCGTGAGAGCGTCGTGAGGGTGCCAATAATAGTGTGCATGACGTCGACTGTATACTGAATGAATTATGTGAAAGAAAGGGAGATAATAACAAACATACAGACAAAGTGCTGAATCAACACTTTCTCGTTGACATCTACGGAGCTGGACTTGGCAGTCTTCCCTACTTGCTTACCCTCGCCCATTTTCCAGTTGCCGTCCCCGAGGGCAGACAAAGCAGATCCGACAACATCCTGGACGTCAGGGATACGATTCAGATACTGGACAGTCTATATTTATTATTCAGTTCGAGCGAACGCATAGCAAAGGACTGTCGTGTCATACCGAAAGAGTCATATCCGCTAAGCCAACACTGAGGTCGCCGCCCGCGCCCCTTCCAGTAGCAGCAAGCTTCAAATCAGCCAAGTACTCGGGGAAACTCCGAAGGCACACGCCGCGAATCGCATTGAGTCCATCTCGCAGCTCATTCCCTTCCCGCCCGCGTTTTGCCAATACAGATTCCCAGCGACTCTGATACGTTGACAGAGCAGAGAACGCAGACAGAGCATGGAACGTGTATTTGTGCAGGGAACGCTTAATGAGGGATGATAAGGATGATAGGGTGTCCGTGAAGAGTGTGAGGAGAGGCGTGAGGAGGGTATCATAAGTCGACGCGATGACAGAGGCACTAGACAGTGGTGCCAGTTCTACGAGGAGAGCGTATTCGGTCTGTTTTTGGTGCCCTTGTTGAGAATTTGCAAAATAGAACGATGACAACGAGAGAAAGCACCTCAGTGACTTTAAGTAAATTGTCGATCCAAGTACCAAATTCCTTCCCAGCAGACACGCCATCTAGGGTCTCGGCGCGATCCATGACTCGTCGTGAATGCATTTCAAGCGCTTTGCGACTCCAGTTCCCGCGCATATCTGCATATCCTCGCTGTGCATCCTTGAGCGTGCTTAAGATAGCTGAAGCAGTTGGGTGGGAGGGGTGTGTTGATGGAAGAGGAAGAGTGCGGAGGAAGGTGACGAGGGGTATGAGGGATGTCATCAAGGAGGGAGGAAACTCTGTGAGCGTAAAAGCCAGGCCTGATACTGGTGGAGATCCAGAGGAGCCTTCGGCGACAAGCTTAGTATACAACTGGGTAAGCTTCTTTGCACCAGTCTCGATCAGTCGCGCCTGTGAAGCACAATTAGATGGCACATAAAATGAGAGATGCCTGAATGTACCATATCTCGTGAATCTGCATCAGAAGATTTGAACGCAATAGCGGCATTCAGGCGTTCAAGGATGTCTATGTAGACTTCAAGTTGACCGAGCTGTGGCCTGTACATCATTCAGTAATGCCCCGAGCTTTAGTGTGATTGCGGCGTACCCTCGTAAAATCTGGCCTTCATCTACGGCAATACCATCTTGACTACTAGCAACCTCATCGATCTTCAGTAGAGCACGATCAATATCTGCACATGACCTAGTGAGTATGATATACGGAGTAATCCAGGCATACTAACTATGAGCGCGTTGCTTAAGCTTCTGCGTTGAGTTATATAGTGGTAGGATAGACCTCTCGATCTTCACGAGGCGGGTGTCGAAGTTTGTGAGGATGGCTGTCTCGTGAAGTGTAGTTAATAGTTGGCATGGTTGAACATTACGCACAAGTCATCCGCTGTGATATCTGGCGCGTTTTGTTGAGGTTCTGCTCTAGCTGCATCATGGGAGTTCAACGTTCAATACCGGGCGAACCGGTCTCGAGGAAGACATACGAGCTCGATCTCAGCACTATCATCATCCATAATGAAACCGGTACTTAGACGATAATGTCGACCAGGGTGACTAGCCTGTTGTGAGTGGGTTGTTTGGCGAAAGCTTTTCCCACCACTTGCATACTTCAATCTCAACTGGTCTTCAGACTTCAACGTTGCAACCTCAACCTCAGTGTCACTCAAATTCTCGCAAGGCATGCCCAACGTCCTTCTCGCGTTCTGAAGACCTCGATAGTCCTTATCCAGGCAAAGATGTTCCGATTCATAACAAACCACTTTACCTGTTCAAGAATCAACTTGTGATCAGTCAAGCCACCATTGACTTTGTGGAAGTGCCAACGGCACAAATGCCACAAACATGTTCGAAGACAGTCGGGGAAACATACCCCCCGCCAGTGTCGTAACCAGTGGATGTTCGGAAGTTGCTTCCTCCATTTTGTGGTCGTAGATCGTCCCGGTGAGTTTGAAACTTAGATTTCAATTGTTACAATGATTCTCTTCTTTTAAGAACCCTGGGCAGGCTGCAAAGATAACCATGGCCTGCTCCATTGTTTCGCACGTCACCTGCACGGTCAGAATCTCGAGTGACCAAGATACCTCCTAACGACCTGTGCAACTTTCGCCCAGGGCCAAATCGTGCATGGGAGAAGATGACCCGGGCGGCAAATCGGAAGACTACTCGCATTGATATTGCGTACTCTCTCATTGGTGTAGTCGACATCAGCATGACGATCTCATATGGAGAAGGAGATCGAGCGTTCAAAAGATTCATGGCGGGGCTTACAAGGAATGGCAAATCCTTGTATGGTCGGCGGGTTTCCTGGTTGCCCGACAGAGCCTGCTTGTTATCGCACAGGAAGCGAAGTGGCGTTGGATATGCTCAAGAATAGCCACATCTCGTGGTGGGGAGAGGGTAGAGGTGGTTCCGGCTTCTCGATCACAAAGCATGGCGTACAGGTCAGACTGCTCATGGTTCATGTCTCGGTTGACCAGAGCTTCGGTTAGTCGACATTCCAGCCCATGGGTCCTCTGGAGTCATTCCCGTTCGGGAAGTTGGTCGTGACATCTCACTCTTTTCCACCGGCATCTGCTCAAAGGCGGCGTGTCATTATCGTATATCTCGACGGGTAGAGAAACGATACGAGTATGGCTGATCTCGCATACTACTTCGCTCATTGACCTAGAGTACCACTGGATCCAGGGATTCAAGAATACAGTGGAACCATGACTTGTCACTTCTTCGAGGTACACATACAGATTCGAGAGAGAACTTCAGGATTTCGGGAATTGTTTGACCCACGCACTGATTGAGGGCATCAGCTGAAAGGCAAAGAAAATGAAGAACGCAATAAGGAGGCTGTTGGAGATGATGGCATCTATAATGAACCTAAGGCCAAGTACATCTTATCATGCTCAATACTAAAATTGGTGGCACAATTCGCAGATATGCTATCACCTGATATTGAACGCCTGAGCTCTCTGTCCAACGACCTTTTCACAAGCGGCATCTGATCGATCACGCAACGAGCTATGTGAGACACTGCATCAACCACAGCACCAGTGCGAAAGCAGGAACACGACTTACTGTCGTGACGTATTTGCAGTAAGAATGCTATAATAACGTGCGAAGGTAAGTCATAGAGTTAAATCCTAGATACAGTGCACTCACATCACAACGATAGCCCTCGTAGCAATCGGAATTAACCACGCAATAACTGGCTCCACAAGGTATTAGCGGTGAGCGCGCACTAACAGACATAGATACTGCCAGAGCAGCAATAGCGACAAGGAAGGAGAAACGCATTGTTCGTGTGATATGATATGGGATCAAATAATGGTGTAACTATGCACTGTAGGAAAACAGGTTGGTTATAAGTGATTGTTGTGGGCAGACCTCGGCAGTTCTCCCAGTGAGTCTGATAGGGTCGGCTCGCAATAGAACTTTACCACATATGCACTAACAGACATAGATGCTGCCAGAGCGGTAATAGTGTCATGTTACAGGCGTGCTTAATCACTGATAATAGCTCATCTGGGTAGCCACGTCAACTGCTCGACAGACGAGGAAGTTTGCACTGCAGATGCTCCAGTCTTACTTATTTTAATTGTTGATCTGCGACTGGAGTGGCTAACGTGTATCACCCAGATGGGCGCTTATCAGCGATTAAGCATGCCTGTATGACAGAGCCTCGCCACCAGGTGCCAGCGCAGTAGTCCGAATTGAGGCTGGAAGTGAACCAACAGGTGACCATTTTCTGACTTCTGGCATTGCTTGGCTAATGTGTACTACCCAGATGAGTTCTTATCAGTACGGTACGACATCATTCCAAGTTCCTTTGACGTCCATCAAATTTCATACTCAGCATCCTACCACCACCGTCAACCTCCTATGTGTGGTAGGACTCACACTCCTTCAAATGCAGCAAACGGTCTCAAATCACCCCCTAGAATCCCTTCGAGCATGACCCACCTCAAGTCGAAGGGAAAACGACCCGTCAGATCACAGGTGCCTTTATCATATTCCATGACTCCTAGAACACGAACGCCCTCCAATCCGCCCTACCTACATTTCTATCCATCCGCCGAGCATAGCTCCGTGTCCATCATTTGATCGCACACACATACCTTCTACTCTAGCACCTGGATCATCCCTCAATAAGCGGCGCCACTCGTTTGACGCTCCTGGACCTTCTTTTGAAGCCCGACGCCCTTCATTCGATGTCCCTCGAACTCAACATCCTAACAACGTACGAGACCCTTACTTTGACGTCCCTCGAATTCACCATCCTACTGACATATTCATTCGACGCCCCTCATCCTTCAATGGACCGTGCACAACCTAATCCATGATCCGTACCGCTCCCACATGCACCAGTTTCGCGTCCACTCGGCACAACCGCGAGGATCCCTTCATCATCAGGTATACCCTTTCCATCGTCTGCCCCTGCGACCGGCGCATCAGTTCCAGACACGAACGTAGCATCGACACAAAATCTGGAGGCAAGGCTGGTATGGCTGGGGTTGGACGGAGGGGTTTCGCAGCCGCTGCACGAGCCACCATGATTACTGCGTCCCTTCCTCACCACGACCCTGGCCACACTTGCTATGGACGGTCGTCGCGCGAATGCTCCCCAGTATCTGGATATCAATGCTACTATGAGCCATGTCATGCAAGGTAAGCTGCTGCATATGATCCTTCATTCCATATATCATCAATTCTGGCTCAATGTTATCATCTTTGCTCTTTTTTCTGCCTTTTCAAAAGTACAATTTCGCCTTGGCACTTTCATTGAACATATATGCCCATTCATCCTGTCTTTTCAGCCGTGATGACACCCCCACTCTCTGCGAACTCGGGATATCCTCATTCCCCT
>KV448557.1:0-23016 GCA_001658105.1 Rhizopogon vinicolor AM-OR11-026
GAGACGTGTCAATTGTTTCTTCGAGCTCTGCGATGCACAGTCATTGCATTAAGGCACAATCAATTCCCCAGTCCGCTGGCAATATGCCATCAGACTATTCGGACTCACAATTTGAGTAATAATATGCTCAAGTTAGCAATGGTTCTGCACATGCCCATCTTTACATGAACGGAGTGGTTGGGGGGCTGGCAGGGTGAAAGCCAAACAATTGCCTTTTTTGTGAAGCTGATCACTCTCGCGAAGCTGATCACTCCCGCTTTCCATACGTCTATAGAGGTCTGGCTAGGCGAGACTAATGAGCGCCAGGATAAACAGTAAATTTACTTCGCCTAAGGGAAAATAGCATTTTGATAGGTAACATCTTGCATAGAAGGGGACGATGGCATGCCAACTCTTACGTGGTCAGTGGCGCAACAGCGCCCGACCCGACGCTCCGGGAAGCAGCTCACAATCCCACAATCTCCCACACTGCCGTGGCAGCCATGGGTTAACCTAAAGAGGCAGTATAAAGGTAAACGCAGCGCTGCAAAAACAACATCACTGCATCTAATAGCCCTCTCTTGAATTGCAACTATGAAATACATCTCACTCACCACTTTGATGTTGTCTGTTGCAGTAATAGTTGTCGTAGACAGAGATCTTCGGCCGCCCGTGCGCCAGGTGAGTACTTGACAGTCTACATAATGAATCTCTGCGAGTGGATAGTCATCAGGTGGGTTGGAAATCGGCCAATTCATCATGGTACCCCGCATGAAATATTCATATCAGTGCGGATCTGTCCAACCATGCAAACTCTTTTATTCTGTTGGATAATAGGTCACAACACATGTTCATACTTACTTACCATACATAGTATTCCGGACATTCCGATACATTCACTTAACACACGCACGCTCATTGTTACTTTTCCTCAGTCTTTCTATTCGAGACTGAGGGTACATTCACTCATTCCTAGCTACACAACTCGTACTAACTTACAGTAGGATTACTCACATCGTGTATCTAGTCTCCGACAGGCCACGATATTCTACATATTCTCCCAGTGTCGACAGCGCTGTTGATAGTTGGACCGCAGAAGATCTTGATTCCAGTTGAGCTCGATAGCCGCTCGACGCTGGGACAGAGAAGATGAGATTTGGCAGGGGGAAGTGCGGAGGAGGATTTCTCCCCGTGGGGACTCTGCGAAAGGTATCGTATATGTACGTCTTTCTGCTTGTATAATTCCGGGTCAACAATAAACCATTTATCTTCCTCTCATCCGGTCCCCTTGACCCCCTTCGACGATCTTTTACATCATCCTTTCCAGCATTGATCCAATCCGGTTGAATGGTTTAGTTGTATGTGGTAGGCCCAGGCAGTGCGGGATCGCCTAGAGTGAAGAACTTCTGGATAATGATTTAAATGGGAAGTTAATCCTGACATCATAAGTTCACTCCTTCCTTAACCAATCAATATACTGAGGTAACTTCCTCACTATTCACCAACCCCCCGCCGGTCCCCACCCCAACCAATCACAATCTTCATCGGTCTTCTCCGTCTATCCATCTTCAACCTCTTCAGCCTCTTCAGGTATTACCACATTACACGTGTCGACTACACTGACAAACGGATATCCGAGGTGGCGAAGAGAGTGAGGATATTAGTCAGAACGAAGGACAGACAACAGTGCACAGCTAAGTACTTCCGAAGGACCCGACGAACCTGATGTGAAAAGACGTGCGACTACTGCCTACTAAATCAGTTAACACCAGGCGACTTTTGGCGGACCTTCGCCAAGCTAACGGATGCAAGTTTGTAACGGAAGAAAAGAACTTGCTGTTTCCCGGTACGCGGAATATATTTGATATTTGACCCTTGTGTCGGAGGGATAATTCTAAGTGCAGGATTTAACTCAGACCCGCGCGACTTAATAGTGGCGCATGTTTTGAACTTGCTTCAGCAATGGTTACTTTCGATCGGATGTGAATCTAAAGCAGGTACCATGGTGCGAAAACTCTAGACCTTTGCAATTTGATAGGTAACATCTTACATATAAGGGGACGATAGCTCACCAACTCTTGCGTGGCCGGTGACGCAACAGCGCCCGACGCCCCGCGAAGCGGCTCACAATCCCACAACGCCGTGGCAAGCCACAGGTTAACCTAGTTGATCAAGAAGTATCACTTCCGATTGCCGCAAAGAGACAGTATAAAATTAAATATAGTGCTACAAAAACAACATCACTGCATCTAATAGCCCTCTCTTGAATTGCAACTATGAAATCCATTTCACTCATCACTTTGATGTTGTCTGTCACAGTAATGGTTGTCGCAGGCACAGAGATCCTCGGCCACTCGTGCGCTAACGCTGGTGAGTACTTGACAGTCTATATAGACGTGCGGGCTCCAGACTGTATGCTTACTACGGCTGCTCACAGGCGGGCTGGAGTGCGGAACGCTCGCAGATCATAACAATGGTCTGCCGTTCTTCTTTTTGTGTGGAGCAAACAACAAAATCTTGATTTACGCTGATTGCGTATGTGACACCTGCTGCAGGATATCCGTGGACGGTTCATATGGGAGATGTGTCTTGCCGGGCCAGCCACTCGAGCCGCCAGGGGATGACTAGGAACCGAATTTTTTGGGTTGGAAAAGGCTAATACACTACATTACTTGAGGAGAGGAATAAAAAGCGCGTATTGAGATAGAGAATCAATAGGTGAACATGTGTAGCGCGTGCAACGAGGAGTGATTGAGTATGTGAAGAAAACTACGTGTACGTACAAGAGTCACATCTTAGTAAATGGACTTGAGGGGAAAGGAGGACGGCGTCTTGGGTGAGTAATACATTATACATGGTAGGCGCAAAATGAACTTGCTTTAACTGTACAAGTAATTCGGAGAGTAGTGGCTATTAGTGGTTCGTTCCGTCGTAAGTTACAGAAAGGATTAGAGTCAACCAACACCGTCCAGAAAGAGTATAAGGCACACAATTACCTACGGAAGTGGACAAATGTGAATGGTAAATTGAGGTGGTATCGAATTCCAAGTGGTGCTTATGGCCGTATAACCATCGTAAGAATATTGTTTACCATTGATGCACACCTCTTGAAGACAATCTGTTACTTACTTGGCAAATTGGTTACAAGTACTCGCACTATGTACGTTCTACTATTGGTATGCAACACAAAAGTGATCCGTGAAGGGCAGTAAATTCAACTAAATTCTTCATTGTGTGATTTCGTTTGCAGTGCAAATTATTCGTCAACGTTCCCACGGTCGCAAGTTCACACAAAGGCCTTATTAGTAGGAACAATATCTCCCTTCGTCTATAGAGATCTGGCTAGGGAAGACTAATGAGCGCCAGGATAAACAGTAAATTTACTCCGCCCAAGGGAAAATAGCATTTCCCTCAGCTTTCTAAGACATGATTCATCAATCACCCAAATTCTCATCTTGTGTATTACTTTCGATCGGATTTCAATCGGAAATCCAGTAGCAACTAGTCTCCCGTAGGCAGACCCTAAGAGAATGAAGATAGTCGTTCCTTCTGTATTAGGAGTAGCAACTACCATGGTGCAAAAACTTTAAAATTTTGCAATTTGATATTTAACGCCACGCGGTGTGCAGCGCCCTCAGCGGCTATAATGAATGCCAGTAATCCCCATAATGATCAAGTTCTCATGGATCAAGAGGTATCATAACCCTGGAGCACACCCGTGTATAAATTGAAGATAGTACTAGCAAAAACACCATCAGACCTCTAATAGACCCCTCCCAAATTGCAACTATGAAATTCGTCTCACTCACCACTATGATCTTATCTGTTGCGATAATAGCTAGCGCAGTGGACGCACAGATCATCGGCCACACCTGCATCCATGCTAGTAAGTAATTTGCAGTCTGGCGGTTCAGGACGTGGGGGCCACAGATTGTATGCTTATAGCTGCTCACAGACGCCGTGGAGTGTGGAACTATCCCAGGTCATAACGATGATATGCCGTTCGTGTTTTACTGTGGACCAAAAAACACAATCACAGTGTATGAGGATTGCCCATGTGATACCTGCTGCAAATTAGAGTATGGAAGTGGGAATTGCATTCTGCCTTGAGGGAAAAACGGGTTAACTTCGTGGGGGTAATGTATTATACATGGTAGATGAAAATTGCAGGAGTGATGTCACTGTATGTGAGGACTACGAGCGATGCAGAGCAGGCAATTTTTAAGAAAATTGACAATCGGGTGCAACAGTATAGCTGGTGCTACTCCCCGCAGCGACGTCAGTGAGCTGTCTGAATGACGTCATCAATTTGGTTCGACTGACTCTGAGTCGGACTGAGGTTATGGCAGGAGTAGTACCACGAAGTATCAATGGGGCAGAGTATTTATGCCATTGAAGGCCCGGGTGCTGGCGTTCGAACATCGTGTTGGGGTGGTCTGTTAGAGGTGGATTGAATAGCGTACTAGCGGGAGGGTTGAATACAGTGAATAATACTCTGTAGATGCAGTGTGAGTTAGAACAAGACAAGACGGATGTGATGTCTTATAAGGACAACACACACCCCTCTATATCCCTCGAGATAGATGCTAGTGGAGGGTGCCAGGGGGCTCACTCGGGGGGAGGGAGTGTTCTTGCACTCTGTGGGGCGTTTGGCAAAGTAGGAGCAAACACATTTTCATGAATGAATTTACTCACCGAAGGTTTCGGGCACACTGATGCGCACCATCGACAAATAAACTTACAATATACAACTGAAGTCCCTTTTTATGAATGCGTTTACTTACCAGAAAACAAGAGCGCGCTGACGCGCACCATGAACAGAAAAGCAGATTGATATCTATTAGAGATATAGTGCAAAACCTGTCAATGATCAGATGGCATAAATTTGTCGTAAGACATGAAAATCAGTGCATTCACTCACTGAGAAGTCCCTTGCCACGTCGACGAATGGACGGGACGGAAAATATTAATTCCAGGTGAGGGATGGGGAAGTGCGAGCACAGCCGCGCGAGCGCTACGTCAGGTTTCACCGCTAGGTCCTACGTACATAGCTCGACCGCGGCAACTTGGTCATGCGAAGGGGTCGACCGTATTTCGTATCACGTGAGCAGGAGGCGTTAATTTGAAGCAGAGAACAAACTTCAAATATAGAAGACGCGTCTTCCACGCATTGTTTACTATTATTTGTCATAACCACCATTTTTAGTATCTCACAACTATTTTACCGTTCATATAACTTGAAGGAGACCTACATGTTTCCGCATCATCGACCCCTTCGCAGGTGTCTCTGATTTCCTAAAACAACCCCTTAGGACGGATCGCACTCCCCCAATGTAACTGTATATGGCTGTTCATAACTTCATACACGCACTATAGGTCTCTCATAGGCAGACCAAATAGAAGGAAGACAGTCGTTCCTTCTTGATGTATGCACGCATGCTGAATGCGAACAAGCAATCTGGCGTTCGAAACGGCCAACCCCCTGCTTCAACGCTGGGCAAGCACCCGTTACCGCAAAGATAGGTGCAGCGTGCAACTTAAGAGCAGCTAAATCGCAAATGACACCTACGTCCTGGAAGGTCACAATTTTCCCCAGGATTGTTCCAGTAGGCACTTTCCTCTGCCATGCAGAGCCAGGCCATTCCATACTTTTCTGCTTGGGTGGTTAGGATTCTTCCCACCTCCCTGAGGATCAGAATTCTGCACGGTTTCAATCCTGGGAAAGTGCCTTATTACCCGACTACAACAGGGGGTCATGGACATTGGAAGAGACCACAGCCCAAGTGCACCAGACGGTTGGCACCATATGGCTTTTAGGACACGATTTGCATGCGTACATGTTAGGCATAAACCAAGAAATGTTGAATAGACCTTCAGCAATCACGAATGGCATCACAGCATGGTGCACGTTGCTTACTCTGCCAATCCCCTAGGCAAGATCGTAGATGAATGAAGATAAAGCAAGTAATCCCTTCGGAGCTTGGTTTCGTTCGACATCATTCCTTGATTTCGCAAATTTGACTGTTCGATTTCAATGTTTTGATGTCAGATTTCGACTGTCGACTTGCAGCACTAGCTCAATCACGCCCAGCTAGCGGTCACAAATTCAAAACAACGGTACCGCATTTGAATTTCGATGTGCAACATTCGTTTCAGCGAACGTGTGTCGTGCGCTTCTCGACTATGAATGTCAGTGAGCGAGTGATCCCAAACCTAGGCGCTTTGCCAGCTCACGTTTTCATGGATCCACATCAAGAGGCATCACAACCTTGAAGCTCCGTGACTGTACTTCCGATTGCCTGAAAGAGACACCCGTGTACTATATAACTGAAGATAGTACTAACTTTGGACTCAATAACAAAACCACCATTGGCAGCCCTTAGTCCTTACATATAGTGCAACTATGAAATTCATCCCACTTGCCGCTATGATCATGTCTGTCGCATTAATAGCCGGTGCAGATGACCCAGGGATCATCGGCCACCCCTGCGCCCAAGCTGGTGAGTACTTTGCAGTCTAGCAAGTTCCGGATGTGCGGGTCCGAGACTGTATACTTACGGCTTCTCACAGGCTATGTGGAGTGCGGATCGCTTCCAAATTATAATAGTGGCCACTGGTTCATGTTCTGGTGTGGACCAGACTACACAATCACCGCTTACCAGGATTGTGACAACGCCTGCTGGTTCGACGAAGGACATCCGAGATGTTATTAGAGGACAACTTCATGGGGACGGGGGGTAATGCATTACACATGAACATGCATGAGCTATCGCCGGATATATGGGGATTCCGAGCGATGGAGAACAGGCCGAAAATTTGTATGATGTTGTTGGTATACTTCTCAAAAGCACATTCTTGTAGCAGGAAAATGTCCAGTGAAATGGGAACCAAACGTGAGATCGAAACTGTTCATACGAAATGAATTACTTGCATTCGAAAGCGAAAGATTACTTTAGCAACCTTGCTTAAAATTACGGAGAACCCTGTCCGATCTGCCCGAAGCGCCAGCGCATTCACCTGCCATATCGATCCGGGGCAACTTATTTTCTCAACTGCATCAACTAAGTTTCACAAGCGTGCCAGTGAATGCTTCTGTGCCTTGCGCAGCGCAAGGCACATCAGCCAAACGTGACCTACATACTTAGTAGTGGTGCAGCACAGTGCCTCCTGATACGGTAACAGTTAGTTATTTCAACAACTGTTTCAGAGTTGGTGACTGTGGAGAAGGTATCTTCTACTTATTTACTGCACCTTTACTTTGATTGGCTTTGGCCTGGGCCCTGGTCGAAATAGGCAGTGAGGATAAGTTGACTCGGAGATGGACTGCCTCCAGCTCCCCTGACGATTTATGTGTATACAATAAGTGCATCCAACATCACACCTCGGTGTCTGAAAAACTTTAAAGGCTCAACGAATATCTGCGAGTGGATGGTCATCAGGTGCAGTACCGTAGGTCCGTAGTTGGAAATCGGCTCATTCATGTGGAATGTTCACAATTGATGGACGTCGGAATAGATTAGTGCAAATCTGTTGGACCATGCAAGCTCTTATTTCTCCGGTGTGCTTCAGTCCATCATCATGTAACCCTTGCCAGAATCCCAGTGCTCTGGGGCCGAGTCGATGCACGACTCGTGATTGTCATGTGACCGCGTAGTTGTTGAAATTTACGCGACGCGCGACAATCATGGACAAACATTGTTTACACTGTGGACATCTTGATCTTGATTTCACTTGATCAGAGGACCAGCGACTCCTTCAACCCCCGGATCTTTATCACTTAATTTGCTCTCTATTTTTTTTGGAGCGTCACCGATGGTTCTCAAACGACCGCTAGATGTTTATGACAGCCCTGTATCACCTCCCCGCGGTCCAAAACGTCGACAAGTATCGTGTTCCTTACCGCCCTCCTCGCCGTTCACCTCAGCCTCTTCATTATTCGCAATACCGAGCACACCACGTAGCCTCCGAAATTGGACGGTCCCATCTGACTCTCCCAGCAACCCATTCGGTCATATCCAGCGGCTGACAGCAGCCACCAAGCTTCCTCGCCCGACTTCATACTCAAAACACTTGCCGCTCCGCTTCCAACTTGTCCGCCCAGATGGTATTAATGATGGCAGAAGCCACGCAAACAAAGATGGAGTATACAGAGTTGTCCAAGTCCCTCTGAACTATACACTCGGTCACCTGCTGAAACTCATCAAGTTTGTCTTCCAGCCGGCGAAGGAAAAAGAGATGGGCGGAGCATATAATTTTCGACGTGCCGTACGGTATGCCAGTCTACCACTACATTCCAACCGCCGGGTACCATCGTCGTCTAAGGGGAAAGACCCAGCTCTGGATTTCGATCCGGAACCAGGACATTTGTTTGAGATACAGAAAGATATAATTATGTCGCGCCCTGGAGAGATAAAGAGCGGGAAAACATGGGTCAAAGCGTCTACCGCCAGAGATCCCTATCATTATCCTGGTAATGGCGCAGATGTCGGCCTGCTCGACGCTGAGGATGGCGAAGACGAAAATTGGCAGTGGGAAGCGGAGGAGGATTTCAAGCTTTCACAGCTATGGGCTCCTGGAGACCCTGAGAAAGGTATCATATATGTACGTCTTTCCGTTTTTATACTGCCGGGCGAATCTCATTATCATGCTTAGCATCATGACTCTACGATCCAGATTCACATAACAATAAATACGAAGAAGATTCCAAGTCGCAAGGGCGTCAGCAATAAACCATTCCTCTTCCTCACATTTGGCTCCTTGGACCTCTTCACACCCCCTTCGACGACCTCTTCCATCATCCTTACTAGCATTGACCCGGTCCGGTGGAATGGCTTATATGCATTTGAGGTGTTTTTGCGGGCCGAGGCAGAGCGGGAGCGCCTAGAGTGTGGCGAAGAGGATCTTCTAGATGTTGATGCAGAAGGGGAACTTGATCCTGATATCGTAGGTTCACTTCCGCCTTGAGATATCATTACACTGAAGCAACTTTCCTAGTCTTCATCAACTCTTCCCCTGTGCGCCTCCATTGGCTCTTCACCCCAATCACAGACTTCATCAGTCTTTTCTATCTATCCTTCCTCAGCCTCTTCGGCTATTACCCCATTCCCCGCCTCGCCAGCAAGGAAGCGCCGTGTTGACTACGCTAATAAACGCATGTCCGAGCTGGCCAAGAAAGTGAGGAAGGGCTCAAATCCCTCAGATAGTGACGATGACAAAAAGAAGGAAGAAGAAGTGGATGAACTTGGTGACAATAACGACGACGAAGATCCTGCTGCTTCAGAAAAGCCAAGTGACTGGGATCCTTTTGGGCCTGACGAAGATGAGATATGTTAGGCCGATCTCATCTTTGCGTCGGTTGGGACTTTGGATTGTATTGAGTGCTTTAGTGTAAGAATATACATAATTTGACATATTTCGCATCATACTGTCTATTAGTGTGTAAGTAGCACCATACCACATTTTCCGCTACGAGGTAATAGGATGGCATTCTATCATGATTCATTGATTATGTTCTTATTGGTGGAAGGAAACTCCTCGATTGTGGCCGTACTAGTAACTAAATTATTCGACTTCGACTTTCGACTTGTAGCACTAGTTCAATTAGTACGCCAAGCCAGCGGTTGCAAGTCAAAAACGTTTGCATTTCAACAACATACTTAACGCCGTGCCGTGTGCTGTGTCGTGGCCTGAGCTATGAATACCAATGAGTAAGTAATCCTAAACTTAGGCGCTTTGCCAGCTCAACTTTTCTCATGGATCCATGTCAAGAAGCATCATAAACCCTCCGATCGGGCTCTGTTGATTGTACTTTCGACTGCCTCACCCGTGTATAAAATTGAAGATAGTCCTAGTATCGGGCTAATAGGTCTCTCCCGAATTGCAACTATGAAATTCATCTCACTCACCACTATGATATTGTCTGTTGCAGTAATAGTTGGCGCAGATGACACACAGATCATCGGACACCCCTGCGCCAAAGCTAGTGAGTACTTCGCAGTCTAGCGAGTTCCGAGCGTACAAACATCAAACTGTACACTTACGGCTGCTCACAGACCACGCGGAGTGCGGAGCGATCACAAGTCATAACGATGATTTGCCGTTCTTGTTTTTGTGTGGACCAGATTACACAATCACCGAGTATCAAGATTGTACATGTTACAGCTGCTGCGAGTTAGACGGTCCATATGCGTCATGCTTTTGATGGGAAAAGGTGACAACTTAGTGGAAGCAGGGGAATACAAGGGTTATCACTAGATGTAGGGACTCCGAGCGATGGAAAGCAGGGGGGTTAACGTTGTCGGTAGCTCTCAGGAGCATATTGAAAGTAGCAGGGAAATCACAACGTACAACTTGAAGTGATACTGGAACCAAACGTGAGTGCTTGAGTTACGATTATTTGCATTTGAAGATAGAAAACCTTGCTTGAAATCGGTGGGAATTTTGTCCGGGAGTCCTACCCGAAGTTTCGTCAACAACGTCACTTGAGTGTTGTTTTTTTTTTGAATTGAATTCATGTCCTGTTGGGGTATGGTTCCCTATGTAGGAAAGGACACCTCCCCCGCCGCGTCTCTGACTCTGCAAATGCCCAACTGGAGGATTGATCCCCAGCGGTCCGTCGTTCCCGCCGGCCGTTGTAGATGCGCGAGTCTTCCAATACACGGGGCCGTCGTGATACATTGCGTTTTTGGGTAAGCCTTGTCGTGTGTTATAGATGATACAGAGCATTCGAATCGTGGGGACGATCGGGTACGAGGAGAATGATGGAGAGCGGAAGTGACAGTGTATGAAGTGAGATGGAGGAGGTTGCTGATAAGCCGTTGATTGGGGTGTAGCTGAGCATAACTTTCGCGGCCTGCGGGTGTGTCTTCTCCTGTCTCTATTCCTTTTGAGCAACAT
Organism: Rhizopogon vinicolor AM-OR11-026; assembly: GCA_001658105.1. Classification (NCBI taxonomy): domain Eukaryota; kingdom Fungi; phylum Basidiomycota; class Agaricomycetes; order Boletales; family Rhizopogonaceae; genus Rhizopogon; species Rhizopogon vinicolor. Next base: position 10,876 of record KV448557.1, read on the forward strand.
CTACCTCTTGAGTGTTGTTCCCCTTAAGTTGTTCCTCGTCTCCCTGCAAATGCCAGCGAATTCACCTACGAATCAGACGGTATCCATTTGGAGCAACTGGTTTGTTTTCAACCACCTGCTACCACCTGTGATCTTTACTTAGTCACATTCTTGTTGGATTCCCTCTTTTTCTCTAACGTCGTGCCTGTCTACTCTTTCAGTATCTCATCGTTGTTGTGTTTGAGTCGCACCTCGATCCTGAGATGTCTGACAAAAGCACGATGTTAGCAATCGGCCCGTTTCCCTCTCCGACGCTCATTATCGTTTTCGCATATCCTATCCACATTTCCGACCCATTTATCTGACTTCTCTTTGTAGCCCTTCGAACTCCTGATGTAAGTTGCGCTCCTTACAGTAACATGTCATCGTCAATTATCTAACTAGTAAACACATGCTCGATTAAAGAAAACGAAGAGCTGCCATGACCTTACATGCCTGGCCATTGATTCACATATATCCATCGTCTTCTCTAATTGGAGTCTCGCTGGTCGCGTCGAACTCGTTTTAACAAGCGTGTCAAAGAAGTCCTAAGCTCCTCATATGTAGGAGGCCGGGCATCGCCTGCACCCATAGTCATCTCAGACTTGAGTGTCATCGTGTCATTCGCAGGTGGAAAAGAGAGGGAAAGTGAAGATGGGGCAACAGTAGCAAACAGGAGGAAGGAAAAGAGATGATGCAGGTAGAGTTAGTGTGCCAGAGGAGGTGGAAGTGGAAGTGGAAGTGGAAGTAGAAATGCGGGAGTATACAGCCCCGAATGTCGTCGTTTAATGGCAGACTTTGGACCACAAGGTGGACGGATCGCCTTCCATAAGACCGAGTATACGCAGGTGTCAGGGTAGGTTCTGGCCCAGATGCGGTCCATAGCATGACCGTGCCGACTGGGTCATAGAATGAGCTACATTCCTCGCGATACGCTACCAGACAAAGGGGGACTGCTTTAGCAAATGCACTGTCATCCAATGATGATTTACCCTGGTTCTCTTTGAAGTCTCCTTTTGTCCATCCGCATTTTTGGTGATTGAAAATACATTGTGCGCAGCTCTCCTGGATCACGCCTTTCTTTGTTACGGTCAGGCAGAGTTTCTTTTCCCCGGGACTACTTTCACACCACCAACACATGTGGAGCACTTGTGTAGTGCAACGTTACGGTCTAACGCAACGAAAAGGGAAGTTCAACCACAGGATCGCTAACATACCTTTCGCGGTTCAGGAAGTGAATGCATGTCGAGTTGAGCTTTCAGCAAGCCACCCATGATTGACTTGAATGGAGAGATAGGTGTTGCAAAACAAACCCGTTTGGTAGGACGCTCGCAAGAGGAAGCCTTGAATGGATATCAGTCAACGGGAGCCAGCGAGACACGAACAAGGTTACCTTGTCGGGAGCCGTGCGCTTGGCCCTATTAGTCAATGTACTAGGCATTATAGTAGCGTCCAACTTGGGCAATTCATCGAGTTGTTCCTCGGGTTTAAGGTCAAAAGCTGCAGGAGACACAGGCGCCGCCGCAGTCTTTATGGCAGCATCTGACGGATTGTCAAGTTCTTCGGTAGGCCCAAGGTTGATAGCTGCCATAGATACTAGCGCTGGCACAGCCGTCACTCGAGGCAAGGTTGTCACTACATGCAAGGGCGTCTGGGTAGCTGGAGGAGGCGGCGGTGCAGAGTCGTTAGCAGCAACATCAAGCTGAGAAAGGCATTGCTCGATCATAGTTCCAGGGAGCCAGTCGCCGCCCCACTCCAGCCAGGCGACCCTGCGTCGCGCATCAGCAATGTCTTGAAGAAGATCGGCGACAGAGATGACTTCAGGCAACGGCAGGAATTCGGGTCGTTTCGCTTTCAGACCATCCTTAGAAGAGGTCAACGATCGAATAGCGATGTAGAATAGTCGTACCAGAAGCCGGACAACAAGTATCTCCCACTTTTCGACGACACCATCAATAGCGTCGGCAGTTGGTGCACGCCCGAGGAGCAAACGGGCAGCGTGCAAGATATGTGAGGAGGCGTCAGAGGACATGGTGGACAGAGGGAAAAAGAAAGTAAAGTCAGTTGCACTTCAGACAGGCGAGAAAGAGACGAAAAAGAAACATTTCGAACGGATAATCGGGTCGGGATGCTCACCTTTTGTAACTTATTACGTTGACCGTCGATTGTGTACATAAGTCACTGGCAGACTCTCAAGATCTCAAGTTGGGACGTCATAACACCGCGCGGCCAGAAGATGTAGTAGTGTAGAGTTGTGCCTGCGCTGATACGCTGTCTACACTGCGCCGACAAACTTGAAGGCCGCCGGCCACCGTCGACATGCTAAGATTCTGCCACGTTGTTCTCCAGCACTGTCGATGATATCGATAATACCTCATTGGCACCGTACGCCCACTCATGCCCTGACTGACCATCCGATAACTTTTGATACAGTGGGACCTGTGAAAGGTAAAGAAGTTTGTTCGTAGTCGAGTTAAAATTGCCGCGCTAGAACCAAGAAATGACATCATCTTAGGTGCCAATCACTACCTCCTACTCGATTAACACCATTTCTACATACGTTGGATTTTCATCCAGTCTTTACTAGCCGTCTCACTGAGTCACAGTTCTTATAGCACAAACGATTCGTACTAATCAACCACTCCAACTTGAACACCAAGGAATGGGGGCAATATCACGGTCGAGCAGTCCGACTCATCGCGGATTACCCTTCGCGGGCGCATTGCTCACTCACGGGAAGCACGTTCGTGGTAGGTGGCCTTTTTCCTGTGACGGACCACTCGTACTGCCTATTCGCTGGCAATAATATTAATGGATCGAAGCGTCAGCTTCCGAGGCTTCCTGACGTCAATATTGTCAATGTCAGTGGTGATAACAACTCTGCTTCAAACGTCTCTGCAACGCGGGGACAGGCCAACTTTTTTGTTCCTAGGAACCCGTTCAAGTTTGCCATCCCCCTCCGCTTAGAGTCTATGCAACGCTCCTTCGCCGATAGCCTACTTGGAAAGAAGCAATGTAAGAAGACTCGGAGACTTAGCAAGGTACCACAGAGGAAAACAGCGAGAACGGGTAGAGGTGTTGTCATGATCAATTTTTGTCGCGTTCCCATCAAAATGGACCTCATACATTATTTCCATGTTGATAATACAATGTCAGCATCCTTCTTTTTTGACTCACCATCTTTCTCATCGCACAACAGAAGGTTGTTGTATACCAAGTTCGTCTCTTCATTTCAATTCGTAGATAAGCGGTGCGTATTGCAACGATTCCGTACTCTCCATACATAGGTGTAAGGTCTTGAAGTGGCTGATGTTGTTGCACATAGGAATATGCTACTTGCCTACTTGGCCACTCCCACCTTCCTATCACTTCCCTGAGGGTTAGAATTCTGCGCGGTTTTAGACCCGGTAATGTGCCTTGTTATCCGGCTTTAACAAGGGAGAATGGAAGAGACACAGCCTAAGTGCATCAGACGGTTGGAACCGTAAACATTTTAAGATACGATTCGCCTCGTATACGCGCTTCTTTTTTATGTAAATACTCCTAGACCACGACGGGGATTCGAATAGCCTCAACATCAAACCCTCGGAGTCTGCATCATGCTTATGGCGATGTACATGGATATCATTAATTACGTCGTGCAGACAGAACGGTTCTACCGATAGCGGGTACACTGCCGACCAACGTCTGCATTAAAAACGAATGTGAACGCGAATCAGCGGACTCTTCGAACGGCACTGATGGCGCCGGGAGTTGGGAGCAAATGGCATTAGAAGCGGCCTGATGATTGGGATGCATGTGTTGGGACCGGCTCAAACGGGGCTTAATACACAATATAAATAAATGGTTATTTATCTCTTCCAAGGATGTCCGGCATTAAAGGGCGTAAAATGGAGTCGGGTCGCTCAACAGTGGAACGTCACCAGACGGGCAGACCTATGACTCATCTCCGCAAACTCTACCATTGATATCGTATCCGTCGTTGTCGATTCCACTGCGCGGCGGCTGACTTTCCAAAGGTGAAGCTGCATCCGAGTTGCTAACAACCCCTGGAAGAAAAATTGTACTCTGTATATTCCTAAGTCAATGTCCAATGAGAAATTAGCGTCCTTACATTTCAATGACTGATGAATTCCATTTGTTCACCTCGGGATCAAGCAAAAGGGCAATAATATTAACGCCATTGAGAGCTTTTCGGTGTTATTGATCACAACAGCGAGGAAGGATGCCACTCACCCAGACTGGCTGCAAAATACACGATATTATGTCGCACCATTAAATCAAGTAGCCCTCCTGAAGCGGTGCGATATTGACTTAGAACACGATAGGTTGTAATTACAAACAGTCCTGTGAAATCCACGGCGAGAGAATAAGCTGTTGGGGTTGCGGAAAGCGAGATGCCAGGAACCTATTTCGTGGGAAATCAAACTGACAAAAACTACAAGGAGGGCGGTCGATGATTTTGGGTCATCACCTCCAGAATAACACGACTCTATGTGACCATGATGAGGAAGCAGTATTGAAAAAATGAGTAAGACCTACCGCCAATGGGGGACTCGGTGTTTTGCCGTATGAAAGCGACGCATGTGGTAAATGCTGCCTGACAAAATTATTACTTATGGTGCTGGAGTCCGTTAGCTTCACATCTCACCAGATACATGGCTATGAGAACCAGAAGGACGCGTTTGTTGCAGCCCCATAGAGCATAAGTCCGCAAAAGAAAAATGACTAGCTTTAAACTTTAGCCGCTTGTCGGCAGGCTGGTATGAAGCAACTTGCATTCAACACAAGACATTAGCACGAGGCAGAGCCCTGTACTGCATGTGAGATGGCCTTCACCAGTCACAGACTTGACGTACAAATGCTTGAGCGAAGTAGTGCCAGACACACCTAAATGTCAATTAGCAGGGAAAGAGATGCTTCAAGGTGCAATTTACAATTTTATCGTCAAGTTCTGCCCCAACGAGATCAGCTGAAGGTGGGTAGGATAAGTTTCCCTTTCCTGTAGAAAATATAGAGCCCTTTACTTGGTATTCTCAGAGCCCCAATAACGAAAGGGAGGTAGCGGCAGAAGATAAATATAACTTTGATGGAAGTAGACCTTGACTTCACGAGGAAATCGATCTATCGGGTTGAGATTCAAGATTCAAGAAGCTTGATGAGGTATTGGTCGCACCTCATCGTCCAGGTGAGTAACAATGTCATAGAACTAACCACACATTCTCAGAATCGAAAACATAAAGCAGACAAAGTCAACCAACCAGGATTGTGAGTGCAGACACTACATTCTGGTCAGTTGTAAGCTGCGTATAGTATACGAGGTGGAAGCTTACATAGGATATACTTCGTCTGGTCAATTATGAACGACTTACAGAAGAAAGAAGGGACTCACGCTGGCGGTAACAGGGAGTTGTTGAACCATCAGATAACTGTAGAGAGCCGTAAAGAAGTGGACTCCAATACTACATCATGCATGCTTTTGTATGTGGATGTGAACGCTATAAAATACGAGGGGTGGTAGTCCCCGTTCTAGGAACACCGGAAAGATCCGGGCGCACTGGCAGGCGCTCCCTAGAACGTCTGGACACTTTCTGTAAGAGGAATATGACAAAGTACGCGTCAACTTCTGATCATGATGAACAGACCATCACTCATGCAAGACAAGGTGGATGTACATACATCTTTCTGATGAAGTAGGAAAATCAAATCAATCTGAAATCTTAGTTGGACGGTTTATCGCCGTCGCCGTGATTGAAAACGATCGTTCCTTTGCGTCCCGTTCTTCCTTTCCAGATATCATGACCTGTACAAAAGTAGTATCCCTTAGGCACAGCATGGAGAAGGAAGATAGCCGTTCCTTCTAACAAAACCTATGCAAGTGAGATGGTGATACCTATGTAGATCAAAGAAAGAAAAAGTATGATCAGGGCATGAGGCGCACAGTAATCATCGAAGACCACTTAAGATCATACTGCAGAGCTGAGCTATAAAGCATACCCAATAGAACTTTAGAACACCAGATGACGGCTACCAGTAATGTGGGCTAGGAAGTGCGGCATAGCCTTTCCCGCTCGACCCCCCAACGGCGGGTGTCCTTACATAATCTTTACTCGGCTTCTTTCGTTCGACATTGAACACGACAATCATCCACTAGGAATACATTTTGACAGACATGGTGAGACTATCTGCACATGCATGTCGCCTTACACTGACATGCATTTAGGGAGGAGGTGCCAGATATCCATACCCAAAGCATGTGTGGTCCCCCGCTGGTACGTCCGAGCGGTTGGTTCCGATTCAATGCTCCGCAACCTGACGATGCGTTGTTCTTAGGTGGCTGGTGGAGTCGCCCTGCGAACTGGCGAAGTAACACGTTCATTACGTTTGCTGGTATATTCGCTATTGCATACGGAGTCTGGAGTGTCAGCGCAGACCGTGAAGTGCGTGACTTTACTTATCTTCTCCCGTTATCATATTCATTTGCTCGAGCAGTTCCGGTCTATTCAACCCGACCGGCCCATCCCATCCATGATGGTACGCTTTTTGACTTCGTGTGCTTTCGCTTTTATTCACTTCTTTGTAGTGGGCAAAACAGTATAAGAGTCAGTCTCAGGAGAGTGGAGACAGTTAGCTGGAGGCCAACATGCTGCTACTTAACACAGATCGTCTTGTCACATCCAATTATATCATTAGATGTTCTGCTCCCTCTGCCTGTCCTTCTCGATTTTGCGTTTCGACACTTTCGAGGACTGCCGGCTGAAACTTGAAATTCATGCAGAGTGCGAAAATGGGCGGACACAAAAGGTCCAGCTCTGGATTGTGATCTGGAACCAGGACAGTTGTTTGCAGTGCAGAAAGATATATTGCGCGTCTACCGCGAGAGATCCCTATCACCACCCTGGTAATGACGTAGAGGCCAGTTTGCTCGACGCTAAGGCTTTCACAGCTATGGGCTCTCGGGGATCCCGAAAAAGGTGTCATACATGTACGTCTTTTCGCTTTTTATACTGCCGGGCGAATCTCCTATTCATGCTTAGCTACAGTATCATAACTCTACGATCCAAATTCACATGGTAATAAACACGAAGAAGATTCCAAGTCACAAGGGAGTGAGCAATAACCTATTCCTCTTCCTCATATTTAGACATCTTCGCCACCCCTGCGGTGACCTCTTCCATCATCTTTACCAGCATTGACCCGGTCCAGTGGAATGGCTTATATGCATTTGAGTAGTTTTTGCGGGCTGAGGCAGGACGGGAGCGCCTAGAGTGTAGCGAAGAGGATCGTCATCCCGACGTCGAAAGTTCACTTCCGCCTTGACATATAATTATATTGAAGTGACTTTCATGGTCTTCATTAACTCTGCTCATGTGCTCCTCCAATGGCTCGTCGCCTCAATCAGTCTTCTTCAGTCTTCGAGACAGTCATTATAACAACTGGCTGCCACCATCAGGAGGCGTTGTATGCTGCCGTAGGTCACGTTTGTGATGTGCCTTGCGCACAAGGCACAGACGCTTCACTGGCGGCCTGGCCAGGCTTAATTCCTGCAGTTGAGAAAAAAAAATGCTGCCCGGATCGATATCGTAGGGGAATGCGCTGGCATATGCAGGGAAACATGGCACAAAGGGAAGAAGTGATGTCGATGCGAACTTGGGGCAGGATTGGACAGAATTCCCCGTGATTTTAAGCAAGGTAATTTCGCATTCGAATGCATGTAATTAACAGTTTCGATCTCACGTTTGGTTCCCATTTCATTGGTGATTTTCCTGCTACCTTAAATGTGCTTCTGAGAAGTATACTAACATCATACAGACGGCCTGTTCCCCATTGCTCGGAGTCCCCATATATCCAGTGATAATTCATGCATGTTCATGCATTACCCCCCATCCCCACGAAGTTGTCCCCTTTCCCCTCAATAGCATCTCGCATATGGACCCTCGAAAAAGCAGTTATTTGGACAATCCTGATAATTGATGATTGTGTAGTGTGGTCCACACACAAACAAGAACCACTGACCACCATTATAATTTGGAAGTGATCCGCACTCCCCCTTGCCTGTGAGTAGCCATAAGCATACAGTCTTAAACCCACATGTCCGGAACTTGCGAGACTGCGAAGTACTTACCAGCTTGGGCGCAGGGATGGCCGATGATCCCTGGGTCATCTGTGTCATTTGCACCAGCTATTACTGCGACAGACATGATCGTAGCGGTGAGTGAGATGAATTTCATAGTTGCATTAGTTGTAAGTGCTAAGGGCTGCCAATGGTGTTTTTGCTATTGATTTGAAAGTTAGTATTACTATCTTCAGTTTTATAGTACACAGGTGTCTCTTGCAGGCAGTCGGAAGTACAATCACGGAGCTCCAAGGTTACTCTTAACTTGGAAATCATGAGCTGGCAAGCGGCTTAAGTTTAGGATTACTTACTCGCTGGCATTCATAGCTGAGGCCACAGCACAGTACACGGCCCGTCATTAAGGATGTTCAAGTTGTATATTGAAATGCAAAGGTTTTTGCACCATGGTACCTTTATTTCAAACTTTGTTGACAGTTAGCTTGGCGTACTTGAACTATTGTTGCAAGTCAAAAGCCGCAATCGAAATCGAGAACCCGACGGCGAATGTGAAAGGTGCTGCACACAAGCTTCACTGGCGAGGTTTACATGACGCCGAGGCCCGAGGCTCTAACGACACTCTGCTATAACCACCGACAAACACCCTCGGGCTCCAATATGTAATGCATTACCCCACGAAGTTGTCGCATTTTCCCCTCAATCGCATCTCGCATATGGTGGGTCTATCACGCAGTAGTATGAGCATGGGCAATCTTGATAGTCGGTGATTGTGTAGTCTGGTCCACACCAAAACAAGGGTTATTGTCGTTAAACCCTGAGAGAGATCCATAGTTTTGAGGGCATGGGTGTGATTCTTGCATATACACATTTGAATGGAGAACTGTTGCGGATCTGCACCTCATCTTCCAGTTCCACTTGGTAGTAAGTTGCACGTTGCACCTACAGTTGCGACAACGGTTGTTTGCCCAACGTTGAAGTAGTAAGGGTTGACCGTTCCCAACGCCAAATTGCCTGTTCACATTCAGCGTGTGTGCATACATCAAGAAGGGACGACTGTCTTCCTTCTATTTGATCTGCCTACGAGAGATCCATAGTGCGTGTATGAAGTTATGAACAATCATATACAGTTACATTGGGGCAATGCAATCCTTCATCACTAAACTACAGCTTTTCCTACAGGAAGTACAGAATTCGTGAAGTTCATTCTGGGGAAATTATAGTCATAACGAAGGGGTTGTTCGAGGACATTCTACGAAATTGGAGACACCTGCGAAGTTGACCGCTTTTCCCCTCAATTGCATTCCGCATATGGACCGTCGAACCAGCAGAATTCGGTACAAGGAGTATACGCGATGATTGTGTAGTCTGGTCCACACCAAAACAAGAAATAGTGACCATCGTTATAATTTGAAAGCGCTCCGCACTCCGCCTGACCTGTGAACAGCCGTGAGCATACAGTATACTTGTTAGACTGCAAAGTATCCACCAGCTTGGGCGCAGGGGTGGCCGATGATCCCTGGGTCATATGGGTCACTTGCGCTAGCTATTACTGCGACAGACATGATCATAGCGGCGAGTGAGATGAATTTCATAGTTGCACTAGTTGTAAGTGCTAAGGGCTGCCAATGGTGCTTTTGCTATCGAGCCGAAAGTTAGTACTATCATCAGTTTTATAGTACACGGGTGTCTCTTTCAGGCAATCGGAAGTACAGTCACGGAGCTCGTTATGATGCCTCTTGACGTGGATCCATAAAAACGTGAGCTGGCAAAGTGCCTAGGTTTGGGATCACTCACTCACTAGCCTTCATAGTTGAGGTCACGGCACGGCACACGGCCCGGTGAAACGAATGTTGCATATCGAAATCCAAAGGCACCATTGTTTTGAATTTGTGACCGCTAGCTTGGCGTAATTGAGCTAGTGCTGCAAGTCGACAGTCGAAATCGATAACCTAACGATGAATAATTTGAAAGTGAAACCTGACATCAAAATATTGAAATCAAACAGTCAAATCTGCGAAATCAAGGAAAGATGTTGCACGAAACCGAGCTCCAAAAAGACTACTTACTTAACGCCAAGTCTCCTCTTCGCCATCTTCAGTGTATGTTAGGCAGGCTTCTACGCCATTACCAGCATGATGATAGGGATCTCTCGCTATTGATGCTTTGACCCATGTTTTCCCACTCTTTATCTCTCCAGGGCACAACATAACTATATCTTTCTGCACCTCATACAACTGTCCTGGATCCAGAGCTGGGTTTTGTCCCTGAGATGACGATGGTACCCGGCGGTTGGAATGCAGTAGTAGACTAGCGTACTATACGGCACATCGAAAATTATATGCTCCGCCCATCTCTTTTTCCTTCGCCAGTTGGAAGACAAACTTGGTGAGCTTCAGCAGGTGACCGAGTGTATAGTTCAGAGGTACTTGGACAACTCTGTATACCCCATCGTTGTTTGCGTGGCTTCTTCAGTCATTAATACTATCTGGGCGGACAAGTTGGAAGCGGAGCGGCAAGTGTTTCGAGTACGAAGTCAGGCGAGGAAGCTTAGTGGCTGCTGTCAGCCGCTGGATATGACCGAATGGGTTGCCAGGAGAGTCAGACGGGTCCATCTAATTGCGGAGGCTACGTGGTGTACTCGGTCTTAAGAATAATGAAGAGGCTGAGGTGAACGGCGAGGAGGGCGGTAAGGAACACGATACTTGCCGACGTTTTGGACCGCGGGGAGGTGATACAGGGCTGTCATAAACATCTAGCGGTCGTTTGAGAACCATCGGTGAGTCGCTGGTCCTCCGATCAGGTGGAATCAAGATCAAGATGTCCAGCGTACACATTAAATGTCTCCACAGTCCACACCATTGCAGCACATCGTGTAAATTTCAACAACTACGCGATCACGTGACAATCACGAGTTGTGCATCGACTCAGACTCAGAACACTAGGATTCTGGCAAGAATCAAGGTTTAATGGATTGCCAGAATCAAGATGTTCTGAAGTATTCAAAAGCACACTGGCACGCTGGTGAAGCTTTATTTTTGCCGTTGAGAAAAACAAGTTACTCCGGATCGATATCACAGGTGAATGCGCTGGCACTTCGGGCAGAATCAGGCAGGGATCCCCCACAGAAGGAACGACTAGACGGGGTTCCCCATGATTTTAAGCAAGGTTGCTAAAGTGATTTTTCGCTTTCGAATGCAAGGAATTCATTTCGTATGAACAATTTCAATCTTATGTTTAGTTCCCATTGCACCGGTGATTTTCCTGCTACCTTGGATGCGCTTCTGAGAAGTATACCAACAACGTCCTAGCACAAAGAGCCTGTTCTCCATTGCTCACAGTTCCCATATATCCAGTGATAAACTCATGCATATTCATGTGTAATGCATTTCCCCCGCCCCCATGAAGTTGTTCCCTTTCCCCTCAATAGCATCTCGCATATGGCCCGTCGAACCAGCAGTCATTGTCACAATCCCAATAAGTGGTGATTGTGTAGTCTGGTCCACACACAAACAAGAACCAGTGGCCATCGTTATAATTTGGAAGCGATCCGCACTCCCCCTTGCCTATGAGCATCCGTAAGCATACAGTCTCAGACCCGTACGTCCGGAACAAGTTGCTTGACTGTAAAGTACTCACCAGCTTGGGCGCAGGGGTGACCGATGATCCCTGGGTCATCTGCGCCAGTTATTACTGCGACAGACATGATTATAGCGGCAAGTGAGATGAATTTCATAGTTGCACTAGTTGTAAGGACTAAGGGCTGCCAATGGCGTTTTTGCTATTGATTCGAAAGTTAGTATTACTATCTTCAGTTTTATAGTACACGGATGTCTCTTGCAGGCAATCGGAAGTACAATCACGGAGCTCCAAGGTTACTCTTAACTTGGAAATCATGAGCTGGCAAGCGGCTTAAGTTTAGGATTACTTACTCGCTGTCATTCATAGCTGAAGGCCACAGCACAGCACACGGCCCGGCATTAAGGATGTTTAAGTTGCATATTGAAATGCAAAGGTTTTTGCACCATGGTACCTTTATTTCAAACTTTGTT
>KV448558.1:0-23015 GCA_001658105.1 Rhizopogon vinicolor AM-OR11-026
CTCTCATGGTGGCTGGAGCTGGAATGAAGCTGACAGTCTTGATGCCCTTGCACCATGCTTGCCTTGACAGGGGGTAAGTTCTCTCATAGTGGCTGAACCTATCATGAACTCATGTAACTTTTTTGTCGTGAATCTTTTGGCAGCTGGTTGAGTGGTCTGATTCACTTCTTGAATGTTTTTCTCATATTGTAATTTCCATGTGTACTCTTGTAGGATGTAAGTGATTTTGTTCATTTGGCACTGTTGCTGTGACTGACATTCAATGATAATGATTGTTTCCTGCACAGTCTGCAAGTCCTCCAATTATTCATTCAATTGAATTTCCATTTCAACTTGCATTTTAATATTATTCTAGGATGTATGTCCTTTGATGCTGCAACTTCATGAACTCCATTTACAGTGATCTTTATGTTATGCAATTCCTATAGCTTGTGCGTCCTTTAGCCTTTAGGCTTTTGTACACCTGTCACTGACCTAAACTTTAGGTTGTATGCCAATTCCCATCCATACAGTTATATGCCATGCTCACACAGTATATCACTGCTTCCCACAGACAGTATGTTGTTCCTAGTCTCTATGTGATGCACTTTGATTTGTCTGTTTAGGGCATTGAGACCATTGGAAAGAGTGAGGTGAAAGTGGATGGTTATCAACCTCCAGTATGTTCTCCCCTTCAAGTTGCTTATATTCAGATGGAGAATGTTGAACATGTACTATGATAGACACAATGGTCATTCAACACACTGACACCAACTATACAACTTGGCATTGGTTAAGTTCTTCATTTCTATCCAAAATGTCATTAATGGAAGCATTTTAGCCATCATCCTTATTCTTGAATATCACTTCTTTTTGTCACAGCAGGACAATCAGAAGTCAGGAAAGATTGGCTTGGAATTGGCTACTACTGAATATACCAAGACAAAGGCTGCAGTAGTGGAAAAGGCTGTGAAAGATATTCTTCGTCAATATGATGGAGATGAGGACAAGTTATGTGACATGATCATAGATATCATTTTGCAGAACCGCATGTGTGGGTCTCATTCATCTTGGAGTCAAGTTTTCATCTTATTGGTTCCCATTTAGCCAAGGTCTTCGAGAAGTAAGGAAGTCCCGGGGGTGGTGGCAAGGAGTCTGGTTTTCCTTTATGAAGTTCTTTGTAATTGTTCGTTCGACTGCTTTGTACCGTGACTGCAATGTTTGGATTATCTTGTGTCATCAGATCCTGTCACAACGTCGGATCTTAGCACCCATTTTCGTGCAGATGGTCGCCTGCGTTTGATGGAAGCACCGAATATTAATGCAGAAGTAGAAATTGTATCACATGCTGGAGGTGCATTAGTACCAGACCCATGAGTCGTTCAGGCAAAGGAGATATTAATCACGCAGATAAAAAGAGAATAGAGGTCTACCACCGTGAAGGAGTAGCTTGGATATCCGGTTACAACTAATTCGAAAGAGCGAAAGCAGGTTGCTCAGTGGCCCCGCGCAGATTGAGTTATCCATAGTAATGATGGTTTGCAACAGTTCTCATTAGCAATTACACGACTTTAAAAACTGTGCTGTCGTCGAAAACGTTGCGGAAGGAGAAGGATGTCGATGAGCTCTCAACGTGTGCTAAGAACGACTTCCATCTCGGTGATAAGTAATAGCATGGAACGAGATCCATAGTAAGTATCATAATCTTAGATAGAACAAGGTCTAGTCAAAGTCAGACATGCCAGGAGAGATATAGATACGGCGCTGTATCTCTACACCCACAAGAGCAAAAGCCACGACCTACATAGACCTAAAACTCATCCGCACAGTGGCAATCACAGTCCGTCACAGTCCGCCACAGGACACATCCCACGCGAGCGTGCGCCATCTTCACCGAAGAACCAATCAAGAATATGCGATGCGTGTCCGCTGTGTCGACATATCTGGCAGATGACGATTGCTTCATCGATAGTATCTAAGGTCCAGGCTCAGTATGGATGAGGTACACGTTTACACGATGGGAAAAATTACCTTGGTAAGCGGTGTGCGAGTGTGAGAGCTCAGCCTCACGCGTGCCGTCTGGAACGGTACTTAGTGTCATGAGGCAGACTGAGCATCGCGGGAGAGCACGACTACAGTGCGGGCATGCAGTAGGCTAACACGCACTCAGTATCAGTACATCCTATTTTTTTTAAAAGTAGCAGCACTCACCCGTCCCTTCTGTACCCTGTCCAACACAGGATTCATCGACTTCGAGCAGTAATTACATTGAATCAAAATCTGCCTTGGCGCCCACTCAAACGGCGCCAAAGCCCCATTCTGCACCTGCATCCTGTAATATCTGACCCCGCTCGATATCAAACGCAATGCAATGGTGGAAAAGTTTGAACCCGTCCAACAAGTCCCTATACGTCTCGAGCCACCGCTCTGCACACGCATCTGCAAATTTTGCGGGGGATGCATGGGCACCGAGGATCGCAGCGGTCTGCACATCTCCCGTCCACGTAAAATGTTCATGCCTGTAGGGGTGAGGCCTGTGATGATAAGGCCTTCGACGTCACCGCGTGTGCAGGCCAGTCGGTCGTGCGCCGAAGTTAGGATGAGAGCGCTTTGTCTTCCAAAAACTGAAAAGCGATCGCAAGACGCTCCCGTAGTGGAAGTAATTCTTCCTCGAAAACTTCGGACCAGTCCTTGGAGGCGAGCTGGGTAAGCATCACACGGAAGTATAGATCTCGAAGGTGAACGATGACGCGCTCGGTGTGGTCCCGGAGTTCGTTGGATGGGGTGCCGCCATTGCTGGGGATGAGGGTAGTAAGCGTACCGGACACAAGATTGTGCATCTCATCTGGACATCATGTAAATTAGCGAAAAGAACACAAAGAGGTAGAGATGGCAGTACCGTCACTGCGCATATGTAACTCCAGCGCCCTTTTATTTTGGCGCGTAAAGACAAGCCAGCAGGCGGCTCTTGACAGATGGCCCTCCTTCTCCCATCTGCATAAGAAGCTCAGCGATCAAAAGGCACGCATAGACACATCGGACTTACCTTCGAATCGCATGATTCAGGACATCCTCCCCAATACCCCACTCACAGAGATGCAACGCAAACCGTCTCTGTTCAAGCCTATTCGTGCGCACAGGAGCTTTCCATAAGCGTTCTGACCCATCCGTCGGGCACATAGAGCAGCAACAGCAGCAGCGAAATCCCCATAAACGAAATCGTCAGGCGGTTACCTCATTCGGGTCAAGGGGCCGAGCACAGCACAGGTGGATAGCGGAGAAAGGCTAGAATTCACCAACGACGTTGTGGGTACGGTCAGAATGCCGTCAAGGACGCTGAAAGACGGCGAGCCCGAGTCAGGGACTTGAGGCAGCGGCGCGAATTCTTCCCATAGTCCAAGAAGTCCTTGGTTTGAGAATTCATATCCGTGTAGTCTTGACGTCGGGGAGCATACAAGTTCGCGGGAATCTGTGTGGGAGGTGTACTTTCAACTGTCGGGGATGTTCTTCGATAGGACGAGAACGCACGATGTATCCAAGCCCATAGTCTGAGAGTGTTGTATCTGAGCAAGGATCTTCCTGTAGGACTCGAGCGTTGTGCTTCGCCCACAAAGAGAAATATCACGCTTAAGAACCTCAGAAGGCGAGAAGCAACTCACGCTTGCCAGCCCATATCCACAGCACCACCACCACCACCACCACCAGAACCACCGCGCGTTCTCGCACCATCAACAGCTGCATCTTTCTCCGTAAACGTAAGCAAATGATGAGGGAGCCGTCTAGCATCCCAACCAGTCACAATCCCATCGCCACAGCCCACGATTTGGTGCAGATCGATGGGCGACGTCGCGATTCCGTGAACTTTTGTCGCGATGTTGATGGTAGTGGGCGCGGGCGTGCGGAGGTCGAAGAAGCACAGCCATCGGTCTGATATACCCGCTAGGAGGAGATGCATGGATCAAGGGAGGAAAGCGAGCGCTGAGACTATTTCAGTGGGGGCGTGTTGCTGTAGGATGCATCCATCTGCGCGGTGACCGACGAGTCTGCACGCGCTATTCGTGGTTATGGACGCCCATGAGCTGTGTTCGAAACTCCGTCTTCATCTAGAGTAGACGATGGAGAGAGCGAGAGGGACGGTGTGGCAGATTGGATATCTCATATCGAGTCTCCGCGGACTTTATCGAGGCCCATGGCGAGGTAGTTGGGATCCACGTTACAAAACGCAAAAGCGTTTCAGGACCTTGAGTTGCGCACGGGAAGGGTGACGAGAGAACGTTATTCTGGTCGCCTCCAGTCTGATGAGGTCAGCGCGTCCAGAAGCTGATCCAACGGCAGGGAGATCGTCGAAGGCGGGATCTGGAGATATAGAAAACACTACAAGTGGGTAGATCAGGTCAGTTGCATGGAACCCGCAAGACATGGCTCACTTCCATGAACTGCAAGTCATTCTGTGAAGTTACGTGACGGATTTTGGATTTCTCTGGGGCCCATTCATACATAGACGGTCATCTGAGAGCCTCCCCCTGTGACAAACTTGTTGTCCCATCGTGGATGCCTGAGTAGGCGCTTCTCCACCTGGGCAGAAAGAGCCATGGTCGAGTACTAACAGGCTGGAAGCTCAAAGATATTATCCAAAAAAGGTAACTTATTCACGTTGGGAGCGCCAACTCTTGACAGCAACTTTTCACTGGGCTTCATTCAGAACCGGTGATTATGACACATGAAACCCATGCAGCAAATGCTATCCATAACACGCTATATTCCGACCAAGACCCCAACTCATAATAATAGCGGAGACTAGCTAATGGCGTGTGCCCTGCGCAGCCCTAAGCATGCACCGGGCCAGCCGCGTCTTATTTCTCAACTTGGTCGTTATTAGCGGCAGCGTTGGCCTACCCTCCTTGCCTCCCCACTTTCCACCAATCCTTACGACACTTCCAACCGCCCACAACTCAATGTTGCGCCATTAATGATTTCTGAGCATCCGTATGGAACTATCAACAACTCGTACATCGTCGTACTTCGCGATGGGCCTACCCAGGCAGCACCTCAACTTTCTCCAGACAACTCATGCGTCTGACTCGTTCCTCGGTGACACTGACAGGTTTGCAGAAGGCATCTGTCACGTATATGCAGCTGGAGCTCCATCTTCGAGATGATAAAGCAGCCATGCCTGCTCTGGGCATGCTGGCATCCGAGTAACCTTGGTGAGTACCATTCCATTAAGCAGATTTGGAACCGCCTGGCACGAGGGCACGATTGTCAATGGCGTTGGTCAAATGCCACTGCTCCGGCTTATTGAACATGAGTGGGGAGGAACGAAGGACCACTCAACGAACAAAGGATGCCGGCAGACTTGGAGGCCACACAACGACAACAATGTGAGTCCGTCAACTGATTACCGCCGCTTCCTCTCATTAATTCATGTTGTCATACTGACTTTCAGGTGAGGCGGCAGTGGTCTCAATTCATGTTCTTCATCACACAGATCAAGTCCATGATGGACACTGGCAATCACGCATCTGAAGCTGTTCAGATTCTGGATGAGCAGTGCAGCTCGATGTCCATCCCCCAGTTCCACTCCCGACTCCAGCCCAAGAGGAAATGGCCACAAGCCAGTGCTGCTACGAGCCCATCTGTATCGGATCCTCAAGGTGTGGTACTACATGTTTGACGATGACCTTCTGAAGTTTCTGCATTCCTTTTCTTGGCGTCTTTTTTTCCTTTTTCTCTCTCTCTTTTGGAGTCGAGGCCCACTTTAGCGTACTAAATAGGTTCACACTGTCATTCATCTAATCATCATAGACAGGTCTGCGAGCGTTCGGTAAACGTTCAGTTCTTGATCAGGGGAATCTTTTATGAAAGAGACAACCGCAGAACTCAAGGCAGTCGAGCTGCTTAGTTCTGCTTCCCAATTGGTTTAGAGTATGTTGGATTAGTTCCAAAACGGATGGTTCGAAAGCACTTAATCAATCCGCTCCCCTCTCTCGCTTGACTGAGATGATGCGGTCAGGAGAGTCGTA
Organism: Rhizopogon vinicolor AM-OR11-026; assembly: GCA_001658105.1. Classification (NCBI taxonomy): domain Eukaryota; kingdom Fungi; phylum Basidiomycota; class Agaricomycetes; order Boletales; family Rhizopogonaceae; genus Rhizopogon; species Rhizopogon vinicolor. The sequence continues at coordinate 6,003 of KV448558.1, forward strand.
TGGAAATAAATACCTTTTTGTACTCCACCCCCGAGCGCAGCGAGGGGTGGTGAGAAAGACTTGGGTAGAGTGTACTAGGCAGACCACCTCCTGCACTCAGCACTGGTAGGTAGAGCATCGAGAGGCTAACGGTCAGGTAGCGGTTTCGAGCTGACGAAAGCTCTCATCAGGGGGATTCCGCTACCCCGACCGCTTGTACTTCTAGTTCTACGTAGGAAGCTCCTAAGCCTATCGAGTGGGAGTAAAATAAGTAATTTGGTCCGTGCACGATATACCCCCCTAGCTTGATGTAGGGAAAGCAATCTGCCGTTCGGAACTCGACGAACTCACGACCCACCCGTGGAAAGGTATAGCAAATGCGTTATTCTCATCGCGAGCACGAGATCTTGTGCCCAGAGCCTTCGGCCTATGAGCGACAGCAAATACTACCGGATCGGTCTTTCGAATCGACCTCGGAATTCCTAGGTATCCATATAGGTAACGATACCCAAGTCTGGCGTTGGGTGGAAAAAAAAGTGGACAAATCCGGACTCGAACCGGAGACCCCCCGCAGCTCAGCGCCATGCTAAGCGGATGTGATAACCAGCTACACCATATGCCCGACAGAGATCAGGTGATTAAGTTTGATCACAAACATTTTCCATAACTCGATTATATGTATGTTCTCTTGAATCTCGTCCTTGCAATTGCCCATCGATAGTCGATGCTGATCTACACCCGAGGGACCGACATTGTGCGTAAATTGGGGTATATGAACCTGTAACGAGCTTCATAGGATACTTGCTACGTTCCCTCGCTCGTTGTCCCCTACTAATTGCGACGCGCATGACTTGAAGTACCGCGTAAGGAGATCGGCATGAGCTAGTTAATCGAAGCTCAGTAATTTCGATAAAAAAATGTCAACGACGGAATCACCGTGTCTGGAATGACATACTGTCTATTGTTCCGGTGGATGAAACAGACTAACATGGTCATGAGTGCGACAGTGTTCACAAGTACGCGCAATGTAGGCACTACAATCAGGCTGCGCTTCGTAATACGAATTTTGAGATATTGCGTCTTTCAGACGCGATACACCAGCAATCTTGCATTCAGGTGGTCATGGGGCCACGACATCGTGCTCGCGTAACAGTGTGCGCACCTGAAGTGATCAAATGGGTTGAAAGCGTCGACACTGAACGCCATGAACAACCATCCAGATTCTATGGTGAGGGTGCCAAATGGAAATTGCGAAACACCGTAGATCGAAGAGACACCAGTCACTTGGAGGGCATGTCAGAGCGCCCGACTTCCCGTGCATGATTGTGATCTAACCTGCGCTACTGCTCTATAGCAAGCTTGGTAGGATGATGAACCAGGCAGTGCCAAACCACGTAACAGTGATAAATCTTTTGGCAAGATATGCATTTCTATAAACCAATAGGGTTTTAAGCTTGCGAGGAAAAATACTAGTAAAGCCAACCACCGCCCAATCACCAAGCAGGGAAGCTCTGCAAGATGAATCTCACATTCTTGATCACGTACGTTTCTTGGGAAACGTCTTCGAAGAATGTCACTGGGCCGCCTGAAAACGTGTCGCGATACTTCACCATCCCATCTTTGAAACGGATGATGTCTACTACCATGCGCTTGAAAAAACTTCAGCGGGTGACACTGGATGTAAGAGGCGGAGGGCTAACTGCGGTACTCAGTAACAATTGGGCGATTACCGTCCGGCATGCGATGTTTGTAGGTTACTGCCTGGATGGTTCCTATAAACTGAAAAGCCTGAAGAACTCTAGTTTGGCGGGCATGGAAATGTATGAGATACTCACCGCATAAAATGCTTTCCAGCGCTATTGACAACACGGTTGCTGTGTCCAGCGAGATATGCATGCCTGGGGAATTAGTAGTGAGGATGTACTAGTGGGCATCTTCTCCAGCTCTATTATTTGTTGCACAGAGGCGGCCTGTCTCTGATGATCATGCATCATGGTCTGGGAGCTATGTAGTCCGCGTGTGTGTGTGAGGAGGTGCGAGGGGCACTTGCTTTCTGATAGCAAGAATATATTCAAAGTTTATGGTTATGATTATTTGCCGCCCCCCACGTACGTGCGCTTTCGGAGTCAATGCCATAATTACAATTGTCGGTGGAAACGAACCATGCGGCGAAGTCGTGCTCATTTCCAGCGAACACACATTTTCTTCATTGTCGGTGCTAACAATTAGTTTAGAGGGCCGAAAACAGTTCATTCCGTTCGAACTTCGTACAGGCAACAACCCCAAAGCAATGAGAAAATCCTGGGCCTATCATGTGGTCGGCATTTTCAAGCATGTCGTCTTCAGTCCGTCTCCACTCCACCTTGCAACCTCAATGAGAAGGTCGCGCTTCTTTTCTGTCGCTGTGGCGGAGTGAAGCTCGTACAGCGTTGCTGTGGATACGTTAGTCTTTGACGATTCTCAACATGATGATAGATCCAACGCACAAAGATTGAAGAGATAAGGTTCCGCAACAACCACGGCTGATGGGGAGCTGTGCAGTGCAGCTTCAAGGACTTCGATACTCTGGAAAAAGGTTGTCGAGCAGGAAACATCATAACAATAAGATAATCCTCACCTCCTTCAGCTTCCCCTGACTCAGAAGAGCCACAGACAGATTATTAATCGCCTTGGGTGTGTGATCATCAATTTCGACGCAAATGGCTCGGTACTCACTACAAAATTATCCGGTTCTGCTTGCACGAGGCTTCGAAGCAGTTCATCCGCCCGCACCCAGTTTCCCTCGGCGCAAGCGAGGAGAGCAGCATTCATATCTTTGAGAGTTTGCGGGACGCTGGCATCGCTCTCGACAGCAGCGAAGTGCATCGCAGCCTTGGTGAGGTATCCGCTCTGCAGGTAAATGCGACCCACAGCAGACTGGATGGCAGGGGAGGGCTGCCGCCCAGTACGTTGTGTGAATAGTGGCTCCAGGAGTTTCGTTGCTGCAGCAAAGTCCTACACCGAAACGTATTAGCTCGTTGATACGGAATCGGAAAAACATACACACCTTCATCTCCATCATTTGCGACGCAATGATCAGGCACATACGTGCAGCACGCTCAAGCCACATCGACAAGTTAGGGTCGTCGCTCTCAGCTTTGGAAGCCTTCGCTTTGAGTTTGCAATTCTTGAGCAAAGCATAGAGAACATCCAGGTAGCCCATGGGATCGCCTGCCCAGTACTTAAGGCGTGCGTGCATAACCTCGAGCTCAAAGGGGAGGATACGGTCGAACAGGTACGCTCGGGCCGATGGCGGTTCCGTGGCATTGAGCACTGCAAAGAGGTTGGTGCACTCGGCAGATGTTTGGTTGTAGAGGCGGAGGCGGGCAAGGCTTGATAGACGAAGAGACCAGAGCTGTTGAAAGAGTCTAAGCCACAGCGTACATGACCGGTGTGTGCTTACATCAAGAACGCGAGTGAGGTCCTCGGGATTACAAGCTACTAGACGATCTCGCGCCATTCTGGCAAGTGCACGCCAGCTGTTGGACATCTGCCCGGGTGATACTCATTGAGATCTCAAGTTCATAGCACAAGGCGTACTCTCAGACTCACAACCATGGAATGAAAATCAGAATCCTGCCATTCACCAGTGACATCTCGTACAGGCCGCTTCTCAGGCGGAGATACATATTTGGTGAGGAGAATATTTAGAGGGTCCGTCTAATAGTACATGGACGATACATCAATGGAGGGCGCTGATGAAACCACCAGGTAAGAGTATAAGACAAAGAGAGGCGTACGTTTGGAATAGGTAAAAACATAGTAGGCATAGTGAGCCCAGGAAGATACAATTCGGGTGCCTCAGACTCGACCTCACTTGCGGGGGGCGGGGGCACATCTTTGTTAACGTTGGGTGAAGGGAGTGATGGGGGTGCTTCCGAAGGTGATAGCACGGCTGATTGTGCGAGCGCGATCTCCTCATCGACGAGCGAAGCACCTTCACCCTCACCCTCAGACGAGGCACCGTCCGACTCTTCAATTATGAACGGGTCTGGTACTTCAGGTTCCATCACTTGTGGTGGGGGGCTGAGGGCCCCTACACCCTCTCCACTATCTTCAGGCAATGTCTCCAGTTGCGAAGGACGATCGATTTGAGAGGCAGATTCCTCGTGGGATGGTGGCAAAGGCATGGACTGAGCAGAAGAGTAAAGAGAGCTCTGAGAAGGATGGGAGGAAGCGGTTGATTCTGTGATAGACGCTGGTGTGACCGAACTATTTCGGCCGAGGGAGATAGCACGGAGCCGTGGGGAAGATGGACCCCATTCGGCGGTGACAAAGGTACTGCCGTTCTCCGATACAGACACCGTATCTTCTGAGGTCCTCGAGTGCTTCGAGTGCTTCGAGCTGATGTCTATGACATCGGACTCTTCAGAGTTCAAAGTCGCACTTCTGGACCTGCTGGGATGTATAATGATTGTGTGTGGTGCGAATTGATCGTCGTATAAGGGAGAGTGATGAGCAGGAGGTGTGGATGATAGGGAAGAGTCTGTAGTGGTGGTGGTGGTGGTGGTTGAGGAGGACGCCTTACGCTTATGTCTGTGTGACAACCTCCTCTTTACATCTTTCACGAACGCTTTCACCGATTTGACCTGCATTGCCAACGAGCTGGGTGATGCTGGAGTACGATTGTGGGTGATCTTACTGCTTCAGGCGTGGATGGTACTGGAAGGTTCACTAGTCGTGGGCTGGGTGTTAAGAGTGTGCTGGAAGGAGGGCCTCATAGCAGACGGAATCACCTTTTAATACCTGCCCAAGACCCGCTTTACACGCTTTACACGAGCGCCTGCGGACAATGCGTCCTGTGCGTGGCCAATTAGTCACCGATATCACTACCATCGAATATCTCAGACTCACCAAGTAGTCAGGCTCACTATGGCTTCCTACTAGCTCAATTGAAAATTTGCTTCCTTGTATTTGTGTTTCTCGCAGTAACCACCAGTACTTATACCCTGCCATACCCGACGCCGGCACTACGCGACCCGAGTATTATGAGAGGCACCCGCTTTCTTCGTCCAACCTTATCCGCATTTGTGCTCATCGGGATTCACACTTGCCGTGACTTATGAGGCACACAAAAGGGATCCTTGGCATGGCATTTATTGGGCCTGCTTGTGCCAGGCCTGGGCCTATAGGTATCGTTGGAACACTGAACTTGCCACGAGTAGTCTCGTGATGCATAGTCGTGGAACATCCATCCAGTGCGATAATCAGGGCTCAGGGAAAACTCTCAGCTGAAGCTCTTATTTGATCTTCCATTGGACAATGCATCACAGTTTATTATAGTGATCCTCAAGGCCTCAAGGTTGTCCACTCTAGATTCAGACCGGAACTTGCTCGCCTTTCTCACATATGAAACGCCTGCACAGCCGTCCGACTTCGCTTCCGGTCCATTATTTTGTCATGACAGTTCGCAGGATCGACTGCTCCGATTACCAGCAATAGTATACTACCGATGCCGGCCTGCATCGCCTCAAGGAATCTCACTCTTGCCACGGTTCCATCTTCGGAGACCTATTGACCAATCACTCCTAGCCGATAAAGTTGGAGCAGAATTCAGTTAAACTGTCACGTACGCCCGAACTTAGGCAATCCAACACGTTCCTTGACACCACCGGCACTCGATTTATGGAAATGACGTTGACAAGACTAGCAGCTTCTAGGCATGAGCAACGTGGCTGCTTATACTCCTGACTGCAACCTGCTGCAGTACAACTTTGCCACGTCTTGAAGATCCAGATCATGTACAAGTGTTGATGCTCTCGATGACTCGGCTGGTTTCCGGCATTGCGCGGCGACACACCAATGGCATATCTACGCTAGTGCTTAAGTGGTCGACCTTGTATGCCCGCACAAGCAGAATGGCATCGATAGCACCAGATTCAGCTATCTCTCTTTGTTTTCCTTGCCTTATTTCGGATCGTCGGCAACTTCCACATGAGAACTTGAGGAGAATAAGTAAGACTTATGTACTTCAAACTTACATATAAAGCTCGTTATCTCTTCCTGACTATGCTCGCTGGACTAAATTGGACTAGCACTATGTCGCGTTTTTAAAGGTATCTCCATACTTGATATCAATTAACTTAGATATGAGTACAATTATCATGATGTAGGTAATGTAGGGTACCGATCTTGAGAATTCTCGAGATATATGCTTCTGATCGTTATCGATCCCTCCTTCTCCTACGTCACCCTAGTTAATACGCCACGTACGCAACGCATAACAGTGGGAAGCCGGCATAGAGTCCCAGCCAGAACACCACGTTCCCCATGAGCTTATTGCGCTGGATCACCGGCGCCCTGCACACCATGATCAATGGGATCTGGATGATCTGCATCAGGAACAGGTACATGCTGCATTGTTCCACAATAAGTCATCATAGTGCAGTGGAAGAAGCAGTCTCACCGAATCTTCTTGGTCACAATCGTCATGACAAGCTCATGCGCTATGGCACTGAGAAAGAATGTGATGAACATCGCTGTGGTGCGCGATAGGCCGTACGATGCGCGTGTCGAGGCATACACGTGCCGGAGGAGGAAGGTATGTACTGGTTTGTTCCACTTGCGTGAGAATTCTTCCCAAGAAGTGGAGTTCCACTACACAACGACAATGTAAGTCGCTTTTGAGGTGCAGTTAGAACAAACAATGCCTTACCCAGTCTTCATAGAACTGGCGATCGGCGAAACTACAAAAAGTATGTTAGCTGGCTCAGAAAGCGTACAATAAAGCTTACTAGGAAAGCTCAGCGAATCCATTACAAATACATTCTTGGGGATCGCGTCAGATCAATGTTCCACTATTGGCTGAAAACTCACCAAATATGATATAAAACAGAAGTAAAAATGCCATCATGAACGGCAGTGCAAGGTCAAGAAGGGAGCGAAAGAACGACTGATCCGGCGTAGGTGTGAGCGGGATGATAAAACTCTCCGTAACCGTGTACAGCAGCACGAACGAGCCCATGAACGCGACTGTCTTTTCAAAAATGTATATCGGCCGTATTCTTGCAATTCCCTATTAGCACGCACTGCAATGGTGATACAATTATAGCTTACCGGTCGGTCCGCGGGTACTCCAGCTCGTATACCAACGTCGGGATCAGTTGGTAGACCGCGAAGTTCCAGAGTGTGACGTTCTCGGGCCAACGCACACGCTCTGGACCCGTACTTACTAGCTCCGAGTCCAAGTCGAGGAACTCCTTTGCTAGCCCAGCGACAAGCTCATCTGGGTGGAACGCAAGGGCATCTGCAATCGAAACCTCAACTATCTCACCTCCACCTCCACCTCCATTAAGCGCCTTGCGCTCATTTTCAGTGTTCTCATCCGAGCTTCCACAGACAGCAGCAAGCCTCTGCCTCAGGGCAGAGGCCGTACCCGGGTCCGTAAATGATTTCATCAACATACCATCCACGTCGGGCGTGCTCATGCCCATCGGCGTTGATACGTCATCAGTAGCCTGAGCCTCGACCTTTGCCCTCTTCGAAGTCGCGTCGCGTAACGCCTGTTCCCATCCTCCGACACTGACCGTAGCGCACTTGAGCTCCGCAAGCACGTTTTTCGAGCGCTTGGAAATCCCCTGGAGGTAGCCATTCACGGAAACGTAGGAGTGCATCTTCATAATCATGACCTGCGTTTCTTGCCCTCAGGAACGCGGTCAGAGCGCTAAATGACGTACATACAAATGAGTGGAGAGTGAGAAATCCAGATTGGACCCAGGGCCATTGCCTAGAATGTTCAGTGGTCAATATATGGCTTGAAGATATGAGGTGGCACATACCTATGAAATGTCCATGTAACTGTGACAAGTAGCACACACGCCTGGAAGATGTGTTGCAGAATGGCGCCCGTCCAATAGTATCTGATCCAGCCCTTGCTAATTGCCTTGACAAATGGCACACATAGAACTGTTGTAGTGACTAGAAGGGCGTCACTCAGTGCCAGTGTGATTGCGTGCCGCGAAAACATCATCGCGAAGGCGAATTCCAGCGCATAACCTTTGGCTTCGAGGCTAGCGATATAGGTCTGCACTGTAAACAGAAATAATGATATCCAGAAGAGCGTAAAGAAACCCTGGAGAAGGATAAATGAGTCTCAAGCAGAGACACCCATGACGCAAGAGACGAACGCGAAACTCGTTGGTGCCCGAAGCTTCGTTCGTTATGTCAAAGTGCGTCTTCCTGGCTTCAAATGTGATCATCGCGCGAAGCTTCTTGGTCGTTCGTGATCGAAATGGCTTAGACACGTATATTGTACCTTCCGTCGTCGCGAATCTACCATCTTCACTGTGCGACACTGCTGTAGTCCCGGTATCCTGGAACCCTTGGGACGGTGGTGATGCCTTTTGATTCGTCGCGTCAGACGATTTTTCCTGGTGGGAGAGTGGTACGGAGAGCATCTGGTGGAGATTTAGCCGCACTCCAGTGACTGCGAACGACGCTTTACTGCTTATTAAGTTATACATACTATGCATCAGTGTCACGTTGCCCCCGTGTTGGCGACATCACCGAAAATGGTAATTTTTTAAAGTCAGCGAATCTTATCAGTCACCTAATTCTTGTCTAATTCCGAGTCAATCGCACTTGCAGCATACACTTTTTTTGGATTTCTGTTCTCGAAGATCATGGTGGAAAAAGATGAACAAACCAAGGCCATCGAATGCGAAGCGCTGATCCATTTAAAATGGATGCGGGAGGCAATGCTAATGGTGAAGATTAATTTTCAGAGTACCGTTTGATCTTAACACATGTTAAGGCAGAAGAAGCATTAGCACACAGTGAAGTACCCGTCGGTTGCGTCTTTGTGCGGGAACACGGGGTTATCGCTCGCGCGAGGAATCGCACCAATGAGCTAAGAAATGTGACTTATAAAATCACCCACTCGTCCTATCGTCCTGAGTCCTGCTTTACAGGCTTCCAGACACGCCGAGCTCGAAGCCATTGATTGTATCTTGGCTGATAAGGAGCTGACTCCAGAATCTGCTCGATATCCTCTGGAAGACACTGTACTGTACGTCACGGTGGAACCATGCATCATGTGTGCATCTGCGCTTCGTCAACTGGGCATCAAAGAAGTCTTTTACGGATGTGAGAACGATAAATTTGGTGGGTGCGGGAGCGTTTTAGGTGTCAATGAAAGGTTTGTTTCCATCCTTGCTACGTTTTCAAATCGGAGCTCTATTATCGTCAGCGTGAGGCATCCGGTTCACCCTTCCTATCCGGCTACTGGAGGGTACCTTCGAGAAGAAGCCATAATGATTTTGCGCCGATTCTATGTGACGGAAAATACGAACGGTATATCCTGTTTCATACTCAGATCAGGTTATCACTGATGTGCTGCTTTAGCGCCTGTCCCGAAACAAAAATCGACTCGGGTTCTCAAGACAGAAATTCCCCCGAAGATCCAAACCTGACCACCGCCCATGATGACATTACGTTTTAAACGATTTAATGCTAGGCACCAGCACGATAGGAAGGAAAAAGCGATGCCTGCGGATTTCAAAATTTCACAAGGTCGTCCAGGGCTTCAAGTTTAGCGGGTTTTCTTCCAGCGCGATTTCACGCAAGCTGATGGCACCCATCGGAAAGCTGGATTCAGCACTGAAATACGTACTGGTAATTACGTGTCTTGATACTATGGGTGTATTGGTATCACACAAAGCTCCGAGGATATGAGTCGCATCTATATTACAGTCCCATGACCTTCGCTGGACAGTGCAATCACTGACCATCCCGCAACTCTAGCCCGAGAGACTGCGCCACAAAACCCCACTTATCTGCTGCGTCTTGGATCCTGCAAAGCCCAATATGTCACATGTTTAAACTTCTCAGAAACTCAAGTGCGCACCTCTTCTCAGTAGCCTTGCCAGCCCCATGCCCTGCTTTCTTGTCAATCCGGATAAGAAGGGGGTGAGGGTTATGGGCAAGCATGTGTTGCAACATCGCAGCATGCTTGAATGAGTGCAACGGAACAACTCGGTCATCATCTGACATGGAATAATCAGCCAAGTTCAAAGGATCAGAAGAGACAACTCACGATCGGCAGTCATGAGTAACAGGGGAGGCAGAGTCTTGTCCGTTGGGATATTATGTAGGGGCGAGATGGGGTAGATGAAGTCGAAGTCATGCGGGTCGTGCGGATTTCCGTAGTCAGACGTCCATGCTTTGCCTGCAGACCAGGCGTAAGATCTCCATCAAACCTTACAAGGAAATATGCCCTTACCGATTGTAAAATCAGCAAACTATACCATTTATGTTGATCAGAAAGCGATACTGCTAGAACGACGACTCTCACCTTCAAGAGGTCAAGCACGCCTACTTCTGCCACGCCTGCCCCGAATGTACCCTCCGGAGCGATGTTCACGCAAGCGGCGACGAGCAGACCTGAAATCGTCGCTTAGTATCGCTACAGATATGCGTGTAACATAACCTGCCTCCATTGGATCCACCGTTAATGGCAACCTTGCCAGGAGCAGCGATCTTGTTTTTGACAAGGTACTCCCTGCAGATGAAAGCATTCAGCGTGTAATCGAGAAGTTAGAGGACACTACTCACGTAGCAGCAATGAAGTCATTGAAGACGTTGATCTACAGCAGTGTCAGACATCATCCCTGACGGTAGTCAAGCTGTGCACCTTCCGCTCTTTGGTGCCAGCAAGATGCCAATCCTCACCAAATTCGCCTCCTCCGCGAATATTGGGCAAAGCATAAACAGCACCATACATCTTCATGAAAGTGAGGATAGTAGGACTGAACGAGGGGTTTATCGATATACTGAATCCACCGTAGCCTGAGTTATGGTGTCAAGTGCTGATTGAAACTGATAATGATATCTTACCGTATTGAATAGCAGGTGCAGTTCCATCAGACTTTGTCGACTTGTGCTTCACGATGAACATCGGCACCTTTGTGCCATCCTTGCCATCGTACCAGACCTGCTCCGCGCTAAACTCATCCGGCACCAGCCCCTTCATTATTGTTGACCGATATATACTCCAACGCTTTTCTTCGCTCGGTTCATCGAAATTGTATCGTGCTACAATTCCAGGATTGGTAAATCCAGTCAGCAACACGAAAAAGTTTGGCTGTGCGCGGCGGCCCGCGACTTCCGCAGCGCCAACGAAATCTGGAGCAAGTCGGGTGAGCTGTTTACCCTCCATCGAATAGAGGTATGTTTCATCCATGACCTGTCTGTGACATCAGGCTATGCAAGTTGGAGCAGGTGGAGCAGCTCCTCTCACATTACGCTTGTACACGACTGCCAGCTTATCATCTCCGACAGCAGTTACGTCGTCCAAGTATGCATCCTTGACCTCGGGTATGAGGACCTTGTGCTCCCGCGATGGATCCGCAAGGTCAATTGTAATAACTTGATATTGAGGCGCGTTCTCATTTGTGCGCAGATATAGTTTAGTCCCGTCATTCGCAATGCTGATGGGAAATAGCGCATGGTGTCAGCAGGTTAAGTGATTTCCATCAGACAAATGACAACCACTGACACCGTATATTCTGATTCGAACTCGTTCACAATCTTTTCCCATTTCATGTTTTGGCCAATTTCATTTTCTTGCAGATTGGTCACCCAGAGCAAGTTTTTCTGGGCCCATCATAGTTGAGTGCTCTGATAAGGGATAAATAAACAGCGAGCACAGACCTTCCCGGTATCCTGAACAATGTCAAGAAACAAATATTTCCCATCTACCTCCGATATCGAAGTGCCCCACAACCATTCAGGGTGTTCGGCATCTTTCATGACCAGGATATCTTGCGCTAGATACACTTGCATTAGTCAAGAGTGCAGCGATCAAACCAAATGCAGATAACTCGAACATTGTGATGTTCCGATCTTGTGGTAATAAAGCATAGCATCCTTATCGTCGGTGGTCTCCGTCCCAGCTTTGTCCTCCGTTGCAAGACCATGAGACTCCCTGCTTGGGAATCGCTAGAAAAAGTAACCTCGGTGCCGGATACAACGGAAATTACTCGAGACATACTTGGTAGAAAAAACCTTTGGAATCATGAGTCCAAGTAATGGACGAAAATTTGACGAAGCGGATCTCCTCCGGGAGCCTTGTTGCATGGTGATCGTTAGGCTGTCCATCAATCGCGGAGAAAGGCTCGCTTGTACTGCGCACATAAACCGTATAAAAATCGCTTCCCTGAAATGTGCTGGAGATTAACATCCAATTCCAAACCCGCGTATAGATCACACACCGACAACGAGATCCCATAGGCGAAATGTTCGCCAGAGCGGGAGAATGCCGTTACAGAGAGGGCCACAGTGCCGTCAGTGGATAACAAATTTGGCTAAGGAGGAATGTGTCATTACTGGAATTCGCCCACACTAGTAGACGTGCTTACATCGAAGTAAACTTCTCCACTTGACCCTTTCTCCCATGGTTCTTCCGGGAGACTGGCGTCCTTGGAACGGTAAATGACTGTAAAACCAAGTTTTCATCGTGCAGAATCTATATGCTATCCTAACCAACCTGATTGAGGCTGGAGACCGCTGTTGTAGTACCAGTACCAACGGCCATCACGCTTGAGCGATGGTGCAGAAAACTTGAGAGAAATGAGTATCAATTAAGCAATTGGCCAGTGAACGAACCTTAGCATAATCGGTATTTGCCCTGATCTCCTCCTCAAGTTTGGTCCGAGCAGAATTTTTATCCAAGTAAGATCGGGTGAATGCATCTTGCGCCGTGGTCCATTGATCAGTCTCCTCGGTGTGCTCCTCAAGCCATCGATATGGATCAGGGACACGAACTTCGCCCTGTTTCTCGCTCTTGTAGACGTCAACGTGGTCAGACCGACGAGCGGTCGGATATTGGCTGGGTGTCCAAGGAGTGACCATGGTTCTAGTATGGGTTGAGCGTATAGGGAAGCTAAATATCTTATAAACGCTAGTTCGAGCTGTGGGACGAAACGCGCGGAGATGCAGAATGAGCATACGAATGTCCACTGCTTTAAATAATCCCAATCAGATCAGGGGCGCCAAGAGTCACACAGCAAAGGAACATGCCAAATGACTAAGTAAAAGATCGATATGAAGGCGAGAATCCAGGCCTAGTTTTCAAGACTTCTGTACGAAAATGGACAACGGTCTTCCTCCAAGGCAGGACTGCTATCTCGAGCGAGGTCTAGGTTTCGTCTATGATGGAGTGTGTACGTGTAGGACCTTCGGAAGTGGGATCCGGTACTGGCAGCGGGATCTGTCCTTCTGAATCCCCTTCTGAACTTGTCTAGAGACGGGTCAATGATAATAATGAATACTCACTAATGAACCGGGGAAACCCACGAGCCGCTGATATATATTACTTATTATAAAAGCCGAAACAAATTATGCTAACCACTCCGACGGCAACACACCTTCCGATTATAATATGTACAAACAACTCCAGCACTCATTCCATATTTGGTGCTTGACGCGGAACGAACCTTGGTTAAAATACTTACTCTCTTCCCTATTTGCTATGGATCAGGCAGGTCGATAGTAGTTATCCTTCTACCATTACATCTCTGACGCTCACTCCAGGATTCTTTTAGGCAGCTCCTTCAGACACCTCAAATACCCACGTCTATCAATACAACTCCACAACTCAAAGGAGCCAAGGGCGCATCTCTATTGAAGCAGCATGTCCAGTACCTTTAGTTTCAATGCGTATTTTAACCCTTCATTTACAGGAAAGCTTCAACATCTTCTGAGCCAAAATTCAAGCCACGTAAAGTGAAGAAGACTGAATCTCAATATCGTGATAGGGCCGCGGAAAGGCGCGAGGGCGGAAAAAGTGACTATGCCCAGGTACGCCTGCTATCGTCTTGTACCTAGCACACTCTTAATGAGGGGCAGGTCGAAGCTGTTCTTGAAGTCTTTGAACGGCGAACAGCAAATGACGATAAAGACACTGTGTGTGCCATTGCGTATATATTTCTACGTTTATACTTACATTGTCTAGGTTGACGAGCAGCGCCAGTATCTTGGAGGAGACAGCGAACATACGATTTTAGTGAAAGGCCTGGATGTGTCTCTCTTGGAGCAAAATAAAGCTCGGGCAGCTGCTTCTACTGAAGATGATGACACGCTTGAGCAGGCTTTCCTCGAAGCCGCCTCGGAAGCCGCGGTACCAAGGAAGAAGACTCGCGAGGACATTATCCGGGAGCTGAAAGCTAAGAGGAACGGCGAGGGTTCACAATCCCTCAAACCCACGAGCGAGCCTTCTCAAGATGATGTCTACAAACTTGAGAAAGCAAAGGAGGCGGGGAAATTTAGACCGATAGGGTTTAAGCCGATAGGAGTGCCGCAGAAGGGTGAGAAGAGTGGCAAAAAACGCAGCAAGGAAGAGGGCACAAGCCGCGAAAAGAGGAAGAAAAGGAAAGTGGAAGGAGTTTCAGGCTCATCCCAACTCACCAAAGCTGTTCCCCACCCGAGAGTTGAGCAACCAGTGGAACATAAAGCGGAAGGATCATCACAAGTCCACCAAAGGCTCCCGTCTCCACCTGACGAAGACATAGATATTTTTGCAGGAGCTGGTGACTATCGAGGCTTCGTCGAGGATGATGACAGTGATGAAGATCACTCAGATTCCGCCAACAAGGCCAAATTGGAGCATGGTGTTAATCTTCTCGATGCTTCATCCGAACATGCTCGTTTTACTAGAGGATGGTTTGGAGAAGAACAAGATGACGAAACCTCAAGACAACCACCACCATCCACAGAAGATCCCGCACCCCAGTTGGCACCGTCAAACCCTACACCTCAGGTGGATGAAGAGGAGGAGGAATATTTGCACCTCAAACCATTAGAAACTTCCGCATTACCCTCAATCCGCGATTTTCTTGCAATGGACGCAGCTGCTGAGAAGGAGGAAAAGAGGAAAGCCAGAAAAGAGAAACGGAAAAACAAGAAAAAATCTAATGAGAATGATGACGACGATTGAGGCTAGTTACAACATTGTTAGATACCTGCGCGACATCTGACATAGTATAGACAACGTTTCATTAAGCTTCATTCTTTACCATCATGCGGATTAGCAAACAAAAGCTTTCCGCGTGACTTGTACTGCGCGAATCCCAGTCGTGAATCCATCCCATCGATTGTCCTAAAAAGTGGTCAGGCATTCCAGAGCGTTCCAGCTAGTAAATCGAAGTTCAACATCACTTACCGCTTTTTCATCTCGCTTGCCCATGTAATGTCCTTCAACGGTGGAGCATTTAAGGATGCTCCAAGCAGCCCAACAATGAGCGCGAGAACACTCTCATAAACAATCTACTCCGTACACGTATGAGAAAGAGTGCTGTTTGAGTGGGTGACTTACATCAAGAGGTAATGATCCTTCAGGCTTGCCCAAAGCCTTCAGGAGTGACAAATCTACAAGTGAATTTAGCGTTTAAATCCTGGCCGTCTCTAGTTTCCATCAAGAAGCTCACGTTCGTACGTGGAATATGCAGCTATGGAACTTCATGAGTGCGGTGGGATGTCGAGAAAAACGTTCATACCGTGAAGAAGGGCGAAAGTAGCCAAAGTAAGGAATAACTTCCCGATCATAACGTTTTCTAAGAAGTAGCAACTACTATGCTAGTAGTACTTGTAAGAAGACTAGCAAAACTAATTTAGCAAATTGTTGTTTATTGCCAAACAACTAAGTTGTGGCAACGTTTATTTTGGTCCGAGACTCCGAATCGGTATACATTTTATTAGCCTCCCGGAGGTGCTCCAAAAGTCCTGACTGATCCTGACTCCAATCCAGCCCATCCTGATCAAATGATCAAAAAACCCCAGGCTATAAATACAGTATGATAAGTTTCGTTTGTCCCTGTCAAAGCGAGTTCGCTATCTCTACCTCTGGACTTGCAAAGCTTTCCGCCAGATGGACACCTCTAATTCTCCACGCATAGCCAGTGAGACCACGCCTCTGGTCCCTGCACCGGCTTTAAAAAAGCTCAAGACGCCTCTTCCAAAACTCCAGATAGGCATACTTATGATATTGCAACTTGTGGAACCCATAGCTTCGATGTCTATATTCCCGTATATCAATCAGGTATGACTTCACAGTGAGGCATTTTACTACGACATCCAAATTTGACCCTGCTTCTCTGCTCAGCTTATCAGAGAACTTGATATTACTGGAGGTGACGATGCCGCTGTAGGATACTATGCTGGAATAATTGTATGCATCGATATTATGACTTTCCAGGATTATTTCCCCTCATACGTTCTACAGGAATCGCTGTTTTTCGTCGCGCAAGCACTGACAGTGTTGAGGTGGAGTCGGTTGTCTGACCGCATTGGACGCAAGCCAGTGCTATTAATCGGACTATCTGGTTCTTTTATTTCGATACTATGTTTCGGTCTCTCGACAAACTTCTGGAGTCTTGTCGTCAGGCATGTCTTTAACTGAATGAGAGATAAGGAACGCTGACGTATCTTCTTTAGTCGCTGCTTGTGCGGTGTACTGAATGGCAACATTGGAGTCATGAAGACTATGGTGGGTGAATTGACGGACTCCACAAATATGGCTCAGGGGTTTGCCTTGATTCCAATCATTTGGTGCATCGGGGGTTTCATCGGGTAAGTCGAGTCGTTAACTGTGGGTTGCCCAATAATTAAATACGAGCAATAGTCCTTTGATGGGCGGAACGCTCTCGCGACCACAAGATCACTGGCCCACATTATTCGCACATCCATTTTGGGGGAAATACCGATACTTTCTACCTTGTGCAGTATCCGCTTGTCTGCTTATTGTGGCCTTGTTCGTGCTGTTATTCTTCTTAGAAGAAGTAGGTTCTGAATATATGTATAATCGCATACGTTACTCACGATTAGCAGACTTTATCAACCAAGCGTCGACCAAAGTTGACGCCAACCACCCTCGGCGGCATTTCAAGCGTTGCCGACATTGATCGGGAAGCACTTCCGCAGAAATCCATGGCAACTATGCCCTTGCGATCTCTGCTCACACCCAGCATTGTCATTCCAATTGCAAACTACGCGATACTTGCC
>KV448559.1:0-22760 GCA_001658105.1 Rhizopogon vinicolor AM-OR11-026
AGTCTAACGATATTATCAAATTAGTTTAACTACAGAGCGTTATTATTACATAGCACAGTATACTAGCATTCCAAGTAGAATAAAGAAGAACTTATCAGGTCTCCCATACACTCTTGATCAAAAACGTATGAGGCCACCCTGGCACGTGAGCTGCCACGACCTCGGGCTATGTCAAGCAGCATTATCAGCACCCTCTTCCATATCCATCCTAAGTTTTTCGACGTAAATGAATGTCATGATGACGGTGTCCATCATACTATGAGCCACTTCAGGTGATACCTCCAACGTGGCTTTGCGTTTCTTCCCAATGATTCCAAGCGTCGCCCTATGAGAGCGAGCGAGCTCAGTTTGAGACTCATTGTTCTGCGAGAGCTAAAATGGTATCGTAAGAATCAAACACATAAACAGACGAGGTAGGGGTCACTAACAACGACTACTCTGATGTTGAGATCCCAGCGATATGAATGACCATCTGGACCTGTGAAAATGCGCTTCCTACGAGAACTTAACTATGACACCCTGAAATTCTTGGCAAGAAGCGACTTACCGCCCAGTGAGGCCCTTACTTGGAATGAATTCCTTTGTCGCTACTTCAGTCCCACCAAAGCGGAACCTCGAGGAAGTGAATGTGTGCCATTCGATCTCTCCAATAATGTCGAACTGGTCGCGCATATCAGACTGATCATCATTTGGCTTGATTTTGTAAATGGTTGTAGTGCGGGTGCCAAATTTAAACGGGGTGTCTGTCTTGTAGATAATCTGTCCTTGCTCGTTGGTGATGACAGTGTTGCGAACGCGTTCGGAGGAGAGAGTGAACCTGATCATGGGTGTCTGTGCTGGAGCTATTACTGCGCAGCACGCTCATGTGTGTCTTGGCCATTTATATGAAGTGCGTTGCCTGACAGGGAAAGTGGCTACCAGTATGGTTCCTGTGCATAAAGTTAGTGACCCGTGATCTTCAGAATAGAAGGCAGTGCAACACCATTGAGCGCTGAGCGACCGCTTCGGAACTATCAATGGAAAGCATGGGCAACACTGTCAATGTCATAAATGTCACAGGTTTCCGCTCGAAAGTTACAAACCAGTTATACCCATTTATGTAAGTATGGACAGCCTTCCCGGGCCGTGGCAGCGTGCACACCTCACTCGGTGCGTTAAAGTGTAATAGAACACGACGGCATTCAACAGCGTACAGCACCAGGCGAATAAGTGGTGGCTACAACCAAGTGAGTGCACTAAACTTGTTAGCAATTATGGGTGCACACTGCGCAACATTACAAGTGACGACATCGTGTCGGAAGCCGCCTTCGAGTTCCTGTTGTAGATTAGCTTCAAGAGAAGTACTTATTGGCACTATTATTATGTTTATTTGCTGCAGATGATCGTTGACGAGAATGTCAACGAAGTCAGGCCGGGTCAGGCCCATCGCAGTTTGAATGAACACTTCAAGTTGTAAATGTACGTTACGTATACATACTTGGCTTTCAACTTTGCCCAACCATGTGGGAGACTCACTGAAATCAGCCTTTCTGTCAAACTTACTCGATGAAGGAAGACAATAATGTCAATCCTCCTCGGGAAAGCGTTCTCCGAGGATGGCTGAAACGAGGTCACTCAGGTCTTCAAGTGCCAGTCGTTCTTTATCATGATATATGTGCAGCCGTCTTCTCGCTTTTTATCGAAATGAATCCGGGTGTAGGATATGGACACTTGTGAGACGCTGGGTGCCCCACTCCGAGGGCACACTAATGATGCTAAGTTTGGTCTATGACAATAATTAACAATCCCCTTGGATGGAAAACACATTGCGTCGGGTTCAGATGACATGACAGTCCGGGTCTGGGATGCAGAGACTGGCAAGGCATTGAGTGCCCCGCACGCCTGTTTCAATCTCGCCGGATGGGAAATGGATAGTGCCTTGTTCATATGACCTGCCAAAAATCCGGATCACGGTAAGATGTGGAGAGTGGCGGGGCAACTTGTGGGTGGGTCTCTCCGAGGTCACACTGATAAGATTCTATCAATCTCTCTCCGAATACACTGGACGGAACGACTATCTTCATTCGCCTATAAAGGTCTGGATAGAGAAGACTACTCCAAATTGAAACTGCGTCATTTCGGGTGTGTAATATAGAATCTCTGAACGGGAACCAAGCACCCGCGATACGTTTCTCATCCAATAAGACTCATTCCCTCTGCTCCGCCTCCTCGATTCACGTACACCAGGCTGTTATGCCCCGAAGGCAGACTCGGAAGTGTGGGTTGTAGGCCCCGAAAGGCGGCTTCTTGAATTCTCAACCCATTTATACCGACATATGCAAGCAACATGCCGGTGATACTCATTAATTGCAGCTAGATTTATGTAAGTTGTTTCGCACATGACATGCATGACACCTCATGGCACAGGTTGTCTTCATGATACGTGTCTTCTAATCGAAATATTCCTCAAGATACCATAACAATGTCAGAACCCGCCCGAAGCTCTAGATGGAAGTAAATTCGTTTCGAAATGGATATGGCCAGAAAGGAACTTTCATCAACCAGATTCCAAGCCTGATATATGCTCGAACTTGCGCTTCATGCAGGGCTGCGTTGTTCTCAGACAGATAGCTACATTGTACATGCAGGAAAGGTTGTTGTCTGAACCACTGGGTAACTGATATTATTAGAGATAAGGGTTGACAATAAGGGTTGATAATAAGGGTAGAGTATAATATGCAGCACAAGATATTCAGTAGCAAGAAAACTATCGAGGAGAACATAATGTAACTTTCGCACCGATACCACAACATCTCTTTCCGATTCAATTACTCATCCACAGGTTTAAGCATCCTCTTCGCGTTTACGGCGGAGCACGGGTATACTAAGCCTTCGGAGAAGTTTGGGTGTACCTGGTTGACGTTTTACTTTTGGGCTCACGGATTCCGTAGGCATACTGGGCGCGCGTATCGGAGCAACAGTAGGCGCACTCGAGAATATCGACTGGCTTGGCTGATACGGGGCCGCGGTGGACAGACTAGTCATGTTCCCACCGCTTAGGAGACTTGACTTGCGCGGAGGCAGAGGCACATTAGAGGGTCCGTCATCCTGTGCAACTTTTAGTGCCGTAGGCAATGGCGGAGGCTCTTCAGCACGAGTCATCCCATGCTTCAAGTGAGGTGCACTAGGATGATGCCTGATGCTTTTTCCGCGGTCGCCGTCGGAATGATAATATCTCTGCATCATGGGTGTACTCGGCTGATGTCTCAGATTCCTTTCCAGGTCTTCAGGTTGGACATGTACCGTATCGAATGTCGCTGACCGCGGGCTCGTGCTCGCGAGGTCCACTACGCTCGGTCTCCGGGAGAAGGGCGAAAAGTTGAGCTTGCGCGTGAGACTTACTACACTCGGCCTCCTTGATTGCGAGGTACTGGAATGTCCATCACCCGGCAAATTAGACTGCACGCTAGGAGTCATGCGATGCGTTGGGAAATGGTATTGCCGTGGGCTTTGCAGCGGTGGAGGAACTTCGGGCGTTATCGTACCACTGCGAAGGCGGAGCGCCGATACGTCACCAATCCGCTCCTCTGCTACAGGCGAAGCAGTAACTAGTGCCCTTTTCCACCACACGCGAGATTGCTGCGGAGATACACCGCCTTGGTCGTCATGATCATCGACTTTTCGAATGCCTTCTTCACGACGCTTTTGCTTCTCGACAACACTGCGAACTCCAAGGCCTCTCGCTTTGAGCCATCGTCTGCCAAGATTGTATGATTTGGGCTTGCCAGATGGCAACTCGTCAGGACGTGGAAGGGATACTCTCGATCCAAACGTCGATGTTCCGCGGCGCGATGACGAGCGCTCGAGGGCAGAAGGAGGTAAATGTGGTAAGATGGCTGACCTCATACCCAACGGCGACAAGAGGTTGTCTGCATATACCCCTGTGGCACCGCTCAGGCCATCGTGTGAGTCGTCTTCTGAGGGTTCAGTATAGATAAACGGGTAATCGGTCGCAGGCTCTGTCGTAGCTGGCCGCTCGGGGAGTATGGTGAACACATCCTCTGGTATATCCACAGGCTCGCAAACAAGATGCCCAAAATGAGAGCCTTTTGAGTATGTCACGCGCATGATGCGCCAGCCAGACGATAGAGCCAGCGCACAGAGCTCGCGTAGGGTGCGTTCCTTGCCATTGAAAGTAATATCCATCTAAGCCACCCAGTAGTCAGTGATCTCATCGCAACTAAAAGGCAGCCCATCTCTTGCGTACCATGATATCCATCCAATATGGGTTCGCACTTGCTTTCCCCAAGTTCGGAAGCAGCGGCGCGGGTGCCAGTGTGCTATCTGCGCCCTCCACATGTGCTAGGACAGAATCGAGCGTCCACTTCTCGCCTTCAGCCATTTGATGCTCGTCCTTCACGCTGTGGACGCCCTCGTCAATACATGCTAATGGGAGAACGTGTTCTGCAATGATAAGTCTCGTCTCCGGGCTGCTTGCAAGCCGTAAGTTGAGTAACACATGGCGTGCACGGGCATCAGGCCAGTCATGCAGCACAACGCGGAGTATATAAACTGCGGGATGAGGATTAAAGTCTAACGAGGGGAGAGCAGGCTGTGGCAGGAAAAAGTCGTGGTCTGTCGAGGATATCATGAGCGTGACATCTCATGCATTTGCACAGAATGTTCACCTTGAAACACAACTTGTCTACTCTCAAGCATCTCTGGACATTGCGCACGCCATGCGGCGAGTCCGAGTCCAACCACTACCGGACGGTCTTGGACAATAAAACGGAATTGCATGTCTTGATCATCACTAGAAACTACTGGTTGCAGAGCATCGAGCCCACCCCGAGAAGATGGGACTTTGAAATCAGCGTGAGAAGGCTTGTGCGTAAGATTGGCCTGAGAAGCTCTAGATTTGAGATCGACGCGAAAGACGGGGGACTTGAGCTCGCCTCGAGAGGCAAAGGACTTGAGGTCGCTCCGGGATTTGCGCGGTGTCAAGTTATTGCACGACAGCGGTGTGGTGAAGGTGTTGTTTTCAACGGTATCCTCATCTTCATCTACTTCGCTACTCAGGCTTTCCCGGCGTCCACGGTTACCTCCGAACGCCTTTGCAAGGATCATTGTCGTGCTTCCGATACCTCCTCCAACGTCCACTATCGTCGAACCTCGCGGGAGGGACAGCCAGTCAAAACCTGGAGTTATGTGTGTTAGAAATTATGCCAGCAAAAAATCAAGCACGAATAGAAACATACCACTCAAGATAGCCCTAGGAGCCTCCCATCCGCTCGTCCCAGTCATCGCCTGCGAGAACCGCTCAAGGCGGAATGACTTCCGGAGCTCACGACCGCTCCGCGTGGACAACGTACTCTTATTCCTCACATGTCCAGCTTGACCTTGCTTCGTCCCATCCTCATTTCCAGCTGACTCAATATCCCAACTGCCTGCACCAATACCACTTCCACCCAGCGCGTCCAATCCCCCGTCCTCTAGCCATTCAAAGAAAGGCACGGGCGTATTGAATGCGAGGTTGAATGCAGGGAGTGTTTCGACCATTACATTCCCCTTAGCACTCCTTCCGTCCGATTCAACGTGTATAGGTTGCGGCTGCTTTAAATGACCGGATGTATGTGTATCATCGCCGTCTGGGGGCATTGTAGCAGCACTCCCTGGAGGAGCGTGTGGAGCTGAAGGAAGTTGTACACCTGTGAATGCTTCAGTAAGGTACGCAGCTGATTTGAACAGTTCATCAGTGCTGAGAATGGGAACTATAGCCTCAGAAACATACACGCTTAGAAATTCAGAAAAGAACGCACCACAGTCCGACGAAAGCAGCTATACCAGTCGTGTCTTCGTATTTTTTCTCGGGACTGTTAACGGGTGTAAGTTTGGCTACGAAGAGAACACGAGAGACAGCATACTTTGCAAAGACACTAGCCACACTCTTCCCGCTGTCGAGCAGGCTTGCGACGCGGGTGAGTGCGAAAGTATCTGGGGCTGTTTCACGCAGGATGTGATGCGTTGAAAGCAAGCGGAGGGGGTGGGCTTAAGTGTGAGATATGTTAGTGGATTGAATTCAATACCAAGCAAAATTAAGCGGCGGAATGAACGTCGTTGGAATTTGAAGCATACAAATAACGAAACTGTGGCTCGCAAACACACCTAACCGCACAGAATCCACGCGCTGTACATCGCAAGTGCACTCCTTGATGATGCGCGCGATTTCCTCGACATGTACACCCTCACGTGGGAGAGTCTTCTCGGAGGTGTCTGGTCACGTGACACGCGACGGAATTGACGAAGCATAGACAATCAGTACTCCTAGCGACGAAACGAGGGAAGACGAGCTACATACCGCGAGAGTTTGGTTCATCAGCAGATTCGTCATTTGCGTCGTTCAGTCTCATATCCAACTCAGAAAGGACGCACTGTCGTTCGTCCTCCGCTTCGCGCAGAATCTCGACAATGTGTAAATGTTCCAAGAGACGCATGGATGCGGGAAGGTTATACTGAAGGTAGAAAATGGATGTCAGAATGCGTCAATTGTCATATAGATACAGTTGTCAGAAGGACAAAACTTGATCAAACGAATAAAGAACCGAGGACAGAAATTTGAGACTTACCCCCATAGTCGCATCGCATATAAAGAGAAACGGTTTCTGTACGATGCTCATAATTTGACCAGCAGCAGCAATTATCCTCGTCGCTGCAGCACTTGCGTCCGGGTGGGCAGCAAGTTGCTCAGCAGGTGTGGTCGGTAGATACGGAAGGGCTGGGGAAGGATAGTCATGGTGAAGGTCGAACATGGGTGACAGTGGGGCGCCATAGGAGGATACCTGGGTGCTGAATGTGGAAGACATGGGTGTTGGGGGCATTGACGCTGGCTCTGGAGAAGCAGGGTACGCAGGGGAAGAACATTGGGACGAAGGCGGCGAGGATGATTGAGAAAAGACACGTTGTATGTCGTCGAGGGCGTCACCCATGAGCGCATGCAACGCCCGCAATGTTGTAAATGTGGTGGTTGGCATCGTGTGGTGGTGCCAGCGGTAGTGCCAACTGAAGGGGAAAGAGAGTCGGGAAGAAAATAGGAGAACGACGGGATTACGATGCAGACCAGCTATGGTCACCGCTAGGTAAATTTACCGCATGTCAGCTATTCAGTTCGCTAAGATGGCATGTTGGACAGCGAAGTCGGTTTGACCCTCTGTGGATATATTACAGCCTGGTAAAAGGAAACCCCAAGTGCAAATCGGGGTTCCAAGGAGAAATGATGCATACCAACGGAGACACACTGACAGCCCGAAAAGAAGTTAATAACGTTAACCCTCGGGCTTAGAACCACTGGCTTCCCAACGAAGAAGAGAACCTGTCGTTCGGGCCTTGCCGGTTCCCTCGAGGTAAAGCTCGGTGATAGACTATCCAAGGGCGTCGTGATTCTTCAGCTGGCGTGGTTCCATCTTGTCGCCCGTTATCCCCATAATCTTCCCGTGACACTGGTTGAAGTCGACACCCTGACCGTGGCCGCTCTAACCTGTGTTGCCTATGGTCGAAGCCTAAGGACGTAGGTCCTTATCCTGTTCATTAGAAAGCAACTGCGTCTCCCAGTGGTGATGACAACATATTACTTCTCATTGGATATTTCAGTGGGATAGTGTTTAGAGGGATACATTACATGGGTTGGCGTAGTGTCGTCACCCGTGCTGAATATGTCCCCAGATGATAAGCCGACTGCGTCGCACAGGGCATATCGAAAACGTGTTACCCGACTGAATCATCCTGTGTAACATGTGGTAAACCTGTCATCCGCAGTTTCCGTCGGCCAATATTACATAGTAGAAAGTATCCGTTCCTGACCGTGATGCCAGTCGGGACTACTAAGTGGGGATCATTGAATCATTGGCAGTGCGCGCACTTTGAACGTACTTACCTCAATATTTGGTGCCCGACGAATTTCGGACGAGTAGGATGGTACTTGGGCCAAGCACAAACCAGGCTAACTATGTAATACAGAGCTTTTCATGAATCAATAAGTGTCGATCCGTTTCTTTTGTGTAACAATACCGTTGAGTTCAAAAATGAGATTCTTACGGGAGTTACCGGTGTGCGTGCCCAGGCTGACTATTTGGATCGGTGATTTTCCTTTCCTCATCAGCTCCTTCTTAGGCGGACAAATTGCTCCCTAGTAGTTCCTTTTTCAGCTTCGAACTGCTGAAACATCTATATTTTCTTTCAGCTACAACCAGAATTAAGTACTGGTAGCCTACCGTAGGTAGGCCGTTGGAAGGTGCTCCTTTTCTCACCTACTTATCTCGTACAGCGCGTCCAAACTGTTAGTTCCGAAGCTACTCAGCTCGATATCATATGCCGAGAAGGTCTATCCATAGCCACAGAACATGTCACTTTTTTTTTTGGCTTTGGCTCTCTTATCTTTGACCCATCTCTTCGCTTTGCAGGCCTCGTATGCGCACTGTATTAGGAAGAAATACTTGACTATGTGGAACAATGCTAGACGCCTCACGATACTGCGTGGCACGCCGTATGACACGATTTGATTCGATTGTCCACAGCGATCTGTCCCAGCCCCGGATTGGAGTAGCGTGATAGTGTGTTCTAGCAGCCCTGGATGTACGTTTTTGACGCCAATGTGGCTATACTTTACGATAGTTGATAATCAGGGGTTTTTCCGAATCATTATTCTGACACTAGTGAAGTCTGTACATAATTCTCGTCATGTCTTTAAAGAAAGGAGAGTGAAGAGAGGAACGCTCTCAATTTCACCATGACTTTCCTTTCCTCAACTCTTATGTTATACATTCCGTTTGTTCGTGCCTCGCTATCGAGCTTCAACGGAACCTGTATCCCTACGCTTGATGTCAGCGACTCTCCATCCACCGGTAACACTAGATCCTTATCGGACATTATCTGGGGCTGCGCCGCGACCTTATTTGCATGCACGTGGACTGCAATCCATCCGAACATTCCGGGTATGGATGAAGGCAAAGTTGCCACTACCTCGCGCCGTGTATTCATCATGGTCATAGCGCTGATCGCTCCAGAACTCATGATCACCTGGGCAACGCGGCAGTTTCTTAGTGCCCGTAAAGCTGCAAATGACTTCAATGCAAGCGGTCGGTGCATCGTCGAACCCTCCGGTTAGCCGCAACTAACATTCAACGGATGGGTACGTAGGGTGGACAGTTACACATGGGTTCTTCGCCTGGATGGGCGGATTCCTGCTCTACGTCAATGACAAGCCGCGAGCCACTCTTAAACCCTATGAACTTCAGGTTTTTGTTCAAGAGGGCTCTGTGAACATGCCTGTCATAACGGAGGCAGACATAGAAGATCGAAGCAAGGGAGACGTATTATCCAAAGGCGTCGCCATTCTGCAGCTGGTGTGGTTCTTCATCTCGCTTGCCGCCCGTTATGCCCAGAATCTTCCGATAACATTACTCGAAATCGACACCCTAGCTGTGGCAGCTCTGACATGCATTGCATATTGCTTCTGGTGGAAAAAGCCTAAGGATGTAGGACGTGCTTATCTTATTCATTGGAAGGAAACTGCATCTCCCCCAATTTACTTAGCCTATGAGTACGTCCTGGTATTGTTGTCTGGATTTATTCTGACCAAATTTTATTCTAGAATGGTAGATGCCAAACTGGTCGCTGGAGATGATTTTTCCTGTTTTTCTTATCTCGCCTATCCCTTTCTGAGTCTTATGGGCGTTGAGCCTGCGGTTTCTCACTGTGCCGTTCAGTCACGTCGGGTTCCGTCTCTAGGTGGCTACGTTAAGGTCAATGCTGGTATCATATTCCTCATTGGAGGTTTTAGTGGAATGGTGTTTGGAGGGATACATTGTGTGGGTTTCAATTTTGTGTTTCAGAAACACATAGAACAGACACTATGGCGTGCGGCTTCCCTTGCGATCTTATGTGCGCCGATAACAGTTTCTCTTTTTTATAGTTATGCATATTTGTGGGAGAGGGGGATATTCTCTTCTATTATTGATGGTCAGGATATTATTATGGGATTTTTCTTGATAAGTTTCATGCTTGTCGGCGCTTTGGTATATTTTGCTGCACGTGTTACACTAATTATCCTTATGCTGTTGAGCTTACGATCACTGCCCCCTGGCGTATACGATACAGTAGCTTGGACCAAGTTTGTTCCACATGTTTAGCGAATTTATGCATTCCTTGCATTCACACAACTTGGAGAACATTGTGTCGTGAACCGATTACGAACCAATTTCCTCAAAAATCTGCCCTTCATTTCTACACAACTCTGATACCACCTAAGCCAAATGCTGGTCACAATGGGTGAATGTGAAAGAATTGCACTCATTCGACCGGTTGTGTGAGGCAAAGTATTGAATCATGCGCCAGTTCCGGCACAGTGAAAACGGAGAGAAACCCATAGCGTACTAAAAACTAAGTAGCTAGTCTTTATACTGTAACTAATCTGCCGGTTTTACCGAGATTACTAAGCGTCAAGCTCGCGCCGGTAAACTTCAATCGCCGAAATCCAACACAAAGGGATATACTTATTACTGCTTTGGAAATTCACGCTTGTGGCTGAGGTGTCAAGAGAAGAGCAACTTCGTCACGCGAAGGCCCCTGCGGCTCGCCGACCCATTCGTGTGAGCATATTTTCCAGAGAAGGCCAATACGAAAAGTCACGTGTTGCGTTGAATGTAGGTGTTTCTCAGATAGGGGTGGTTACTCAACACTAGTCTCCCGTAGGTAGACCCTAATAGAATGAAGATTGTCATTCCTTCTGTATTAGGCCTTCGACCGACAAATGTCGTACAGCGTTCATCAAATCCTGGAGCAAGATTAACATCGATATTCCTCTGGATCGTTGAGGTTTTGTAAATTTGCAGATAACTGATTCACGCTCTCACATCGTACGAAGCGCGGGTGGTGTTAACAGAAAATTCTTTCATGTCAAGAAAATCACAACCTACATTCAAGTCGATGATTAGACGTTTGACAAATCAAACGTTCACCAATAATTGTAGAATCGGTACCTTGGAGGTTGAAAGATGCAGAGAGTTGTGGAAAACTGGCAAGCAGAAAGCAGGTGTAGTTAGAGTGCCAACCGACAATACTTTCACCATTGTGCTGTGAGATTGCAAATTGAAGTATGGAAGGGTGCAGTCAGTGATTTTGGGATCACTGCCCTCCGTAGGACGGTAGACAGGAATAGGCAATCATTCTGGAAAATAAGCGGAGAAGAGACAGAGCTAGTCTCCTTCATTGAATCAACAAACAGCCTCAATTTTGCCTTCATATTGACCCTGATCGTGAACGGGTTTCCAAACAACGTCAGTTTCGAAGTCAACCTTGAGCGGAAATGGAATGCTGGGCACAATCACTCTTACAATCAATGCATACCACGACGTAGAGCAACACAGTTGCAGCGATATGATGCCATGAGCACGGTGATATGGGACAAAATTGGAGACCAATCGAGAATGATGCATACCTTGGCTTCTAATGGCTCTTCTTAGACAGCCAAATATCCTTCGGCAGGTAACATCAGTGTGGCGAGTACGACAACAAAGGGACTCCAGGAAAGGTTTATGTATAAGGCAGATCTGATAGAGAGTCTCCTGGGCTCGATAATATGCCCCGCGAGACCTGACACAATGAGTTCAATCGAGCCCCACACAGGAGCACGGTTAATGAATTGCAGTTGCAGTGATGATATTTCCGTAAGACTGTGAACGCGATTCCTCTCCCCAGATCGTTGTAAGAAAGGCGAATGATACTGCAAGGCTAGTCTCCGGTAGGTAGACCCTAATAGAATGAAGATAGTTGTTCCTTCTTATTAGGCCGCAGGGCGACGCGCTGACTTGGAGCGGAAGAACTCATAGCGGGCATTGCCGGTTACTAAGGGCTCGGCTCTTCCTCTGAGTGATTCACCCGGATCCTCAGCCAGTCACAAACCTGTACCTACAGGGAAATCCCAATTAGATTGGTGATTCCTCGTAGACACAATGAGCTCTTAATTTGCGATTGGTCATGGCCTTCAAGCTTCGTTTGTCTCTTGGCGCGGTCGCCATAGGTGAATGAATGCAATCATCATGATGTTCTCAGCTAACCTGCTGATGAAAGGTGGAGCTTTCCACGATACACGAGGCCCATTAGTAGAGACTCCATTGATATCTGGTTCTTGAAACGGAGAGAATCATGCATTAGGTCTAGTCTCCCCTAGGCAGACCTTCTCTACTAAGCATTAGGTCTTGCTTGCAAGGTTTTTGTACCCTGAATATCTATAGAGTACGTCAATCGTGATATTTTCATTTTCATCGTTCCTGATAGACGCTTTATTTGCCGCTATACTTATCACCTTTCTCCTTGGCTAGCGGATCTAGAAGCTGTAGTACCCACAGCACATGACCGCCTCGTGTTTTCGCTGCGTTATCTATGATTCATCAGGCTTCGCTTTGTAGGCTCCCTTTTGCACTGAACTCAGATGAAATGATGAAATGGTCAGAATTACATCCATCTAAACACCCACATCTAGAGCGCTGGGTCGCATATAAAACGGCTGTGACCTTCGACCAGCTTTGAAACCGTCTTCCTAGTTAACCATCATCTCCACCTGTGTCCGCCATGGCAAACGGCTCTCAGAATGGTGTTTCCCGAGTACTCCATCATTCAGAGTACTATCTCAAAGACGGTAATATTACATTCCTCGTGCGTCACCACTCCCTTTGCGTCTCACCCGCCCTGACCACCACATGCGAGCAGGTGGAAAATACTCTCTTTCGCGTCCACAGACACTTTTTCGAGCGCGAGTCGCAATTCTTCATCGAGGAATTTACAAAAGCTCCCCAAGAGGGAACATCTGATACTAGCGCGTTTCGACTGGATAAAATTACTAGTGCTGACTTTGCAAAGCTACTCTGGGTCTGGTACAGCCCGTAAGCTTTTGATAACCTCCCGCGGGCATCGTTATTAATAATTGGACATAGGATGTACAGACGCTTCGGCAAACCAAAGGACCATTGGCTCGTGATACTGGAGCTCTCTACAAGATGGCTATTCCCTGAAATGAAGCAACTAGCTATCGACGAGCTCCAGAACCTTGAGATGGATCCTGTGGAGAAGATTGTCACTTATGACAAGTATCAGGTCGATAAATCACTGCTCGTACCTGCATATAAGCTCCTGTGCAAGCGCACGAATCGGATGTCAAATGAGGAGGGTGAGCAACTCAAGATGCCCACTGTCCTCGGGTTACAAGAGGTTCGCGAGCGTGCCATCAGGAGCGCAGCGGAGAGCGGGTGTACTAGCCCGACCTCCGCTGATGCAGAGGACGGGGTGCTCGAAAAGATATTGAATGAGGTCTTCAACCTCAACACGACTAACCGCCAGGCCGCGAAATCGCAAGGTCAACCAATTATAGTGCCTATCATCAACACCCCTAAGCCGGATGCAAACGGTGCCACAAGCAAGTCGTTCATTGCGTCAACCTTGGTTAGTAGATGTTTTCGTTTGAGCGCATGTATTGCGTAACTGACTGGACATGTTACAGAATGATCACAAGCAACCAAAAGAAGCCGAGAAACAAAGGAATGGTATGTCATGCGACTCACTAAACTTACTTCACTAACGTTCAAGAACTCTAGGGAAAGGCAAATAAGTGACGGATTGACGGATAATCCAGGAGATTACTCAATTGAACGCCTGACTTGCGTGACAGGGAAAAAAGAGCAGCACAGGCTGGTGTATGTTCCCGTTTTAACATTCATTGAGTTTGTCATGACAGCAGCAGTCGTGTATTCTACCTTCTTCATATGATACGTACGTTCTCGAGTTCCATGAACTACTGGTTCAATATTTGTCCGGCGTCGCCCAATCGAGTGAGTACATGTAGACAGAAATTTTCATGATGATTACATCGCATACACCATAAGAGAGGTTGACGCACCTCGTTGTGATCCTTCCGGATCCGATATTGATCACTTATTGTAAAAAAAATTTCGTTACGTCGCAGGTGCCCGAAAGGGTTAGCTACTCACTTATTGAGTTAACAAATGTCCCACTAATAAACGCCCGGGATGAGTCGATACTTGACTCGCTGAGCCCACTCCTCCCACTCCTTCCCGATTTCCCGCGCCATCATTTTATCCTCTTGTGGAATCCTGACCACCAAGATCACAATCACCATCGCCATCAATGTCGTCCATGTCTTCGCCACTGTACTCACGTATGGCAGGTCGAGGACTCCTGATTCTTGCAGCCAGGAGCCAGGAGCACCATACATCGCCCACGCGCCTATGAAACACATAGGTAGGCCTGTGTAACTCGGATGCCTGACCACCGAGTACGGACCACTCGTGACGAGTTTGTGTCCGTCTCGGATAGACAGCTCAAACGTGAAGAAGCGACCCAACGTTCTGTAGCACTGCCAACGAATATATCCCGACATCACAAACATCAAGCTCCCAAAAGCTGATGCCGCGGTGAGTTTGGTTGCACCAGGGTTCCCTAGTTTCACCAGAGTATTCGAGATTATTGGCGGTATGTAGTGTGCGGGAATGTAATGTATTAGAACGACCGCGGCCTCAGCAAGGGTTGCCAGCCATATTGTACCCTGGCTAATCGTCAAATTTACAGACGCTCGAGTACGGATCGACCTCACCTTCAGAAAACGTGGTATGAGCACATTAACGCGAACGATAAGCATCTCTATTGCATTTGGAACCACCACCCGATCGTTCTTGGCGGAATCTGGGGCGGTGAGGGAGATATGAAAACCGGCTGCTCCTGCACAGATACATAGGAGCTTTGCGAGGGACATTTTTGACAATGTGCACGAGTCGATGCACGTGGAATTTATAGGAAAACATTTTGGCATGTCCCTGTCTAGATTAACGTATGCGTAAGATGTGTCGCTTGCAATCGTAAACATAAGCGTGTGCCCCTAAACGAGCCTTTGACCTTGACGTGACTTCAGGGGGCACGATAAGGTTAGGTTATCTGGATATCGTGCTCCGAGTTCGTGACAACTTGCAACATTATTTTGGGCAACTCTTGCACACTGGTGCAGAGTCGTCTGTGTTTCAGATCATTGTCTCATTGTAGGATGATGATCGTATCATCTTACAATCTTTTGAGGTGTGATCGGCAGTGTGATCGGGCAGACCTATATGATCCCACAGCGTACGCAGTCAAGTTTTTAGGTACCGGCTGCCTTCAGTCACCTTCAGCCACCTTCTAATCACATTCAACATACATTTGTGGTAGACGACAGTGGTCAAGATTCAAGATCTCACCCTCTTATCCTCAATACGTCATCGGCTGAAAGGTTCCGGCAGGTTCGAGCGCTGAGATACTAAAATTTAGGCCGTTCGTACAAATTACATGCGTAAACTCTGGACATCCAAGTTACGACCCTCACTTCAAGTCTGATGTAGAACATCAGCAAAGTTGGTTGGTTTGGTCAAAAAACTGCTTTTTGATCGAACGTGTTTAGTTTAGGCCAGGACTTCATTCCGTAAATACTTGTTTTAGTTAACTTGAAGTCTCTTCCACCAATCAAATACTGTCACTTGCCATCGGTACTGCTGTAAAGACGCATTTGCTTCAGTACTCTTGCTGATGAGGGGGCGCATTGCACACACCGGATGCTTCTACTTTCCTAGACGTTCTCGCCTATTCATCTTGGCTTCAGCTAGTTTGCTTTGAGGACGTTGTTATCTTCTATCAACTCCAGTTGCAAGAGGTCGAAGACGCTGGCCAGAAGGTGAATTCCAGATTCACGACGGTATGTTACAGTGACACACCGCCAGTCCGAATGACTGGCGAACAACTTAACGTCATAAAGAGCCAAGCTCGAAGTAGAGCCTCGTGTTAAATCACGCCATCATGGGGGCTAGCCTCGAGGCAAGACCCTGCATCAGGATGGCGAAGAGTTTTATAATTATACCCACCCTGCATAGATGGTATTAGTTACAAGTACGTACCGGACACGAACTGCGAATGGGCCGGTGGTTCATTTGGAGAAAAGATTGAAGCAAAATGAGCTCGATGGTCGGCCGCTATCGGAAACCTTGGTTTTTGCCGTTTCGGAGGAGGCGCGGCTCAGTCCCAAGGGGGTTACTCTCAGTGAGGAGCAGAACCAAGCCATCAGCCAGGGTGCCATTTTCACGATCTAAACTTCTTCACCATCATCGAGGCCCGAGGGTGCGGATGGAAGCAGGGAGAGTAGTAGATGCTGCGGCTGTTGGGCATGGTCGCAAGGAACAGGATGTCGTAGAAGGTCTTGGATGAATAGCTGGAGGCGCCGGCGACAGGCACACCCCAACATCGTTCTCGTTCAAGCATTGAGACACGAACGAGAATGATGTTGGGGTCGCCGGCGAAAAACGATTTTCGGGTTGCTAGGTATGTCACACTCCATGTCAATATGTCACGCATCACTATTCATTCAAGTTGAGGAAGGCGGTTCTCGTCGACTCCCACAAAAATCTCCCCTAGCTCTTGCAGGATACATATGCCTTTTGCATTGTCCATGTATGATATGACACTCCCCCTCACTATCAGTCTCAGGTCCTTATGTCCTTGCGCTACAGAAGAGTGCAATAACCGATGTCAAGCGGTGGTTTCATGCCTGGCGAGGCTCCCCCAAGTTGAAAGACTGGACGATGTACTACGCGCCATTTCGGCATCATGAAGTGTGGTAAGAACAGTTCATCCAACAATAGTCCAAATATCCCGGATAAAATCCTGCTAATCCCCAATCTATATGATTGCGGCGATAACCGTCTACCATGCGACGGAGAAATGGAGAAAGCAGCTCGTCCCTTCAAATTGTCCAGAGGTAGTCTGGGCGAGAATATTATAGTGTGTAGACAAAACTGCGCTAGGATTTGCTTGAGCAATGAGATCTAGTTCAAGAGTAGTCATCGAGCGAGATACGATGGTGTCGGATTCCATGGGACGGTGAGCTAACGCTGCATACATCAGAGAGAGGACTCATTTTACGTTAACAATTTCAAGCTTGTTTCAAGCCTACGCGAGCACGTAGGCGATGTTAGCGATGCCTACGCGATGTTACGCGCTCGGCTGAAATCAGACTCAGCTCAATGAGCACTCAATGAGAAGTTTGAACTTTTAGATGTAGGTCCAACGTTGTTCACACACTGGACGGCGATATTTGTGAAGTTGTTTGTGACTCAACCGAAGAGAATGTTCTTACATAATGCTCATAGTCTAAATCTGCCGGCTGAATTGGAACTCTGGTCGCGGTGGTCGACGACGATGAGAGGGTCCACCAGTTGGGACGGTCACTCATCGATATCATCTAGTCCCAGTCGTCCTCATTCCCGCAAAGGCATACTTGATAACCCTCGTAAGCTGAGCAAGTTGCAACTTACCCCTGCGCATGCGTCCTATTCTTCTACTACTAGAATATCATCACCTCAACACTCAGATGAACAAGACTCAGATTGCTATATAATTCCTCACAATTATCGAAAAAAACCCGGTCCTCGAGTTCATATGCGTGCTTCAATCGCAATAGAGGTGTGTCACGTTTCCCTGCCCAGCACTTTCACTTTCATTTTACACCCCCTCAGCGCGTGTCATCGATTGACACCTTCCCAGCCGCTCATCCCTTTCACACCTCTCTTTTCGACCCTCAAATGCAAGGTATGAATGACCCTTCGGCTACAGTGAGTCCATCTTCACGTAAATAAAGTTATATCCATTCATTCATTCTGCAGGATGACATCTTGACAGACAAATCCTATCCTTCCTTACAACACACCTCTCATAGCGTGCCCGCTTCTCGCTCTTATGTAGGGTCCAGTTCACTTCGTGACTGCGATGCGCCAATACTCCCTCGTCCAAAGTTACTCCCTTCTCTCGATGACGTTATTGAGATAGATGACGACGAAGAGGAAGACGTCAGGAACGATGTTATCGAGATTTCGAGCGATAGCGACAACGTAGATCATGCTAATAATGATGAGGAGATGACCGTGGATCATATGCTAGTAAGTATCCGTGCGCTCTCGTCCCTTCAAGTCACATTCAGACTCTTAATGTTCAGACTAAACGAGTATCGATATCTCCTGAACCATCTTCAAGCCCTGTCCCTTCCTTGCCATCCTCATTGGACATGACGGATTTTTTGTTCACTCCTCCGCCTTCTCGTAAACGTCGCAGACGCGTCATTCTCGACCATGTATCTGTCCCACCCTTTCCAAAGGGCCTCACCACGACAAATTACAAGCCCTTCTCCAATGTGTCCTCCAGAGTCCCTCAGCAAGGAGTGGAATACCCATCAGTTGGCGACGCCCTCGCTGCTGCATTTGCTCAAAATGACCGGTCGCCATCGCCCTCTCTCGACTGGAAGGGAAAGGGACGTGCACGCGAAACCACACCCACAGCCCCTGTAACCCCGAAGAGAAAGTCGAAGTATTTTGCAGAAGGCGTCTCGACGGTACCCACCACCATCTTGAACGCTCATTATCCTCCCATCGAGCTTGAGATACCCGATTTCGTGCCGTATTTCGATACTACCTGGCACAGGAATACATACTGGATAGAACGTATTCGTCTAAAGCGTTACCACACCGAACTACAGCAGGGTTTACCGGAACTGGTGGCGCAGATGAAGGGCCTTGGTGGCCCTGGCAATGAGCAAGAGGGCGGTCCTATTCTGCCGCGTGTATTTGCACCACTATTTGAGCGAAGGGCGGATATTGCAGCCTCCCTAGCGGCGCAGTGGGAATACGCGGCATCCCCTACGCATATCTGCAAGGACAAAAGTACGAAGATTTCAGAAACTCAGAATATCCCATCTTCGTCCAATTATGACCCACCATCTCCCGTATTTGCTAATGACGACATCTCGGTTTCGCACTTTACTGTGCTGGAAGAAAGTCAGCCCCTCGACCTCAGTATGGAGATGGACCAGTATTTTAACGACTTTGGAAACTCTCCTGCACGCACTGCATCAAATGCCTATTGTAGTACGTCACATCTAAACAGTTTCTTGCATGACACTACACGACTTCCTCCTGACGTCGCACTCGGAGAACGAGACCATGTGGCCAACGGTTTCCTCGGAATACCTCCTAGTCCAAGGCATGAACGCAATCTTCCGTCTCCCATGCAGTACACGGACCCGTACCCTATCGATCACTCCCATACCCTGGATGGTAGCTTTGAGCATGTGTTCCCCGAGGATGGTACATGGTCTAGGCTGCCTGATGTCCTCGAGCAAGAGGCCGTATCGCCTGCTGTTTCTCCTCCAGATAGCGCAGGTACGATTGATCCCTCTTTGCTCGGTGGCAATGAACTGCCTCCCAAACCGTCCCCATCTCCCACATTACCAATATTGAAGAAGAAAAGGACGATGGGCCCCATCATATACGTGCGCAGACCGCCGGGAGTGTCCGCGTCGCAAGAAGCACCGGCGCAGGGTAAGGCACGAGGAAATGTCCAGATCAAATATCGCATGAGCGGGTCGGCCTCCCCAATGGACGAAGACGATGTTGTGCCGAACGAGGATCACGAGGATGACGCTGGCCGAACTGCTGAATCCGTTACTGCGCCACCTGCACATCCTGGGGCGAGACCAAGTCTCAAGATACGGATTCGCCGATCGGGCACTCGTGCAAGCTCTGATGGATCGTTTGTACCGTCGCAACCTTCGACTTCAGCATCCCCTGTTGTACCGAGCACGCCTCTCCCGGAGATTAGACGCCCCAAGGTTCAGGAACCTGCTCCCGCACTGGAGGAAAAGGACGACTCTGGAGTCTTGGAAAAAAGTTGCTGTCACCAATGCCGGAACACCACCAAAAGACCAAAGATGCAATGTTCCAAACGCCATCCTGGCCCGGGTCGCCAAACCTGCAGGAAGTTGTTCTGCGATCGATGCATCCTCAACCGGTCTGTCATCTCTCTCTCCTTTATCTTATCTCATTTCCTCATGAATTGTCTTATATTGCGTCCGGCTGCTCAGGTACCCCGAGCATACGTTTGTCCGCCTCAGCAAGACGTTCGTCTGCCCCGTCTGCACTAATACCTGTAACTGCTCCGCATGTGCACGGAGGCGCGGGGAGGAGTATATCTCCATGCGCGGAGGCGGCTTCGCGGGATCACGCACCAAGTCAGGCATCGTGCTCGTTCCTGACGTAGACCAGCCCCAGGACATACAAACGACGCCCGAGCCGCCTGCAAGTGCGCCGCAGACGATGTTTTGGGCGCATGTGTACGGATTGGAAGGCAAACGCGTTGGACGTGCGTTCATTGGCGATGCCACCGCCACCGCCCCACCCAAGCAGCCCACCAAAGTGCACGCCCCAAACGGGCTCTCGAAATCGAAACTGAAACTGGAACCCAAGCCGAAGCCAAACCCAAAGTTAAAGCCAAAGCCGAAACTCGAAGCGAAACCGAAGGAAGCGAAACCGAGGGTGTTCATCGGCCTGCCTTTGTGCGAGTGGAAAGTTCGTACGTTCCGAGACCTCGAGCCCTGTGCTTCTATCCTGCCTCCTGTCGTGGAGGGGGAATCCCACGTGGGCAAAGGCAAAGGCAAAGCTGTGGAGCGACCACGCGTGTATATCGGGGACGCGAGATGGTTGCACGTGCCGTACGCGCGCATGCCTGTGTCGCCGTCGTCGCCATCGTCGAGGGCATCTTCGCCTTCGCCTGAATCCGAACTGGAACTGGACTCGGATGGATCGTTGACGCTGTTGGAGGATTTGGAGGTGATGGACTGGCCGCAGCCGGATGTGGGGGAGGCTGTAACGGTGACGTGGGAGTCAGTTTGTGGGCGAAGTGTGTCGGTGTCAGGGTCGGGATCAGCCTCGCTGTCGCCGGAGGATCTGGAGAAAGCAATTGGGTTTGCGTTGGCGACGCTGTGAGATGGCGTGATGATGTTTATGGGGCTGAGTTTTTTCTTCTCCCTGACTCTGCCGTTTCTATTTGTTTGGTTTTAAAGGTTGAGTTATACATAGTGCATGGTAAGAATGCATTCACAGTACTATAAGTGCGCTGTGGGGTTTTACTGTACGTATCTAATAGCCCATCTTAATCATGCTTTTCCAAGGTCATTGTTTGAGCACCGAGAAATATGGTTCAACCTCTAACAGTACTCAAGGTTCGAAGTGAATGTTAGGCTGATATCTGTTTAGGGACAATATAGGAGTACAACATTGCTGGATCTATCTTTCTCGTCGATTATCACTGCACACAAATTCAACCAACTGCAATGTTGCTCCAACCTTACCTCGATATGTTTGCTGACGTTACAACACGGGTTCGCGCCGACGATCACATTCCAAACAGATATTACGGGGTCTACAACAAACTTCTTTGCAGTGTTTGGTAGTACTGCGGCCACTTCCCGTTATGCTATCGAGCCATTCTACGTCCTTCCGAAATTTTATCGGGACCTTGAAGTGTATGACAACTTTTTCATCACTTTTGTCGTTACAGTTGATGAAAAGCCCGTCCTCTTCCTGGAGTTCTCGTGCCATCCATATATCGATCAATATGCCGCCCCCAGGGAGGATGCAGATGAGCGTATGAGGGAAAAGTTTCGAAGCTTTTATCCCACTGCCGTGCCCAAACTCCATGGTGTCAGCGTTATGGGACAGAACAGAGGGTTGCTTTTTATTCCATGACGATGGATGAAGCTACTGGCACTGGTCATATTGTCCCAAAGCACCTTCCAAGACAACAAGGCACGATGCTGGTGACAATTCCAGCAAAGAGGTGGTTGGACATCACAACAGAGGTTGGGCATCGAGAGTTTATGGTGGTCGTGAATGATGTCAGCTTACATAGGACATGGTCGCAGCATCATGATCCATGTATTAATGTAAGGGTGAAATGTTCATAATAATATCTGTCCTGGGAGGTGTCGCTACTGTATGATTTGATCCGATTTGATGCGTGATCCGGGTCGGACGCCTGACTAAACAGCATTTCATGGGAAAGTGGTGAAGTTCACCAACATTCCCTACAGACCTGCTTTACCGTGCTACACTATTGAAAGGAACATCTATAAACATGCGACGGTCATCATGCCAATATCACGCTGTCTAATTTTGGCATATTCTATGACATAAAATGGTGTCAGTTGCAACTTGCAAATTGCGCGAACGCTCACTTGCCGAATGGTCATAATGCAATCAGCAGAAATTTTCAGGGATAACCTATAGCTATTATGTAAGCAAGTATAAATCTCAGAGAAGGTGCCAGCAAGCTTGGCACAATGAGTGCAATGAATATCTCACATTTACGACTCGGATGATGCTACCACGCCTTTGATATCCTTTACACTGCAATGCATTGTTGATATTCTATGCCACGATCATGGATTTTAGAAAGTAAGCATCTGTCCCATGACACTGATTCTATGGCATCTGGGTAGTACCACTGCTCCGTTATTATAGGGATAAGTATAGGTATTGAGGAGTCTAATCCTCATCATCTTGTCAGCACATTCCCTGGCCCAGAGGTTGTGAATATAACCATAAGGCATGATTTCGAGGAGAGTGATAGGATCTTTATTAGAGGGCAGCGT
Source organism: Rhizopogon vinicolor AM-OR11-026 (assembly GCA_001658105.1). Taxonomy (NCBI): domain Eukaryota; kingdom Fungi; phylum Basidiomycota; class Agaricomycetes; order Boletales; family Rhizopogonaceae; genus Rhizopogon; species Rhizopogon vinicolor. The sequence continues at coordinate 22,541 of KV448559.1, forward strand.
GACAACATAAGTGACAGCATTGTCATCGGGGACTCGTCCCAGGACCAACCAGCTGGGAGGGCATAGTCTCAACAGTATAATGTGTTGTCAGAGTGTCAAACACTGTAGAGAGTAACTTGTTGTATATCACGTAGTATTTGTTTGGCATCGCTGTATTAGCTGGAATACGAGCGAACATATCGATGAAGTGTTGCGGCAACATTGTTGACAGGGTTCAAGT